>CANXYC011528984.1:0-23370 GCA_948193065.1 Aleurites moluccanus | reverse complement strand
AGCAAAAATGGTGAGTTTTGGCTGAAATTTTTCAAGGAAGAAGATGACAAATTGTTATATATATCCAAATATAAAAGGTGTGATCCAATGGTTTAGGTTTCATGGTAATTTTGGTGAATCCTAGTCATCCAACCATCCATTCTTCTTAATTTCATACTATTGGTTCATCCAAAGTCAACCAAGATGAATATCACATGCTTTTAATACACTAACTCATAAACTAAAAGCAATAATCCCATACTTTGAGCTTAGAATAGAAAATTTGCAACCTACTCATCTAACCATCCAATTCTTCATCATTTGATCCAACGGTCAGATTTAATCAAGCCTAAACTAATACCATAAGGTTGCACACACTCAACAACTCCATATTATAAAGAAAATGACCAAAATACCCTTAGTGCAACCGAAACACCAAAATCGAGCAACGTGCCGATAAAAATTTTTAATCGGGATTATTTCTTTATCTAAATCTCAAATAAATTAAATAAGGCCATTTTCAAGTCTTTAAATTCTTTTCTCCTTTTAAATATGATATTAAATCCATAAAATTCCGACGGGCGAAAAATGACCATTTTGCCCCCAGTTCACCAAAATTTTAAAATTTCCCGATTAAGTCCTAGCAGCCTCTGGACTACTTCTATGCCTAAAACTAATTCAAATAACATGCATAATCATCAATTTCATGCATAATACATATTAACAACACATTAAAAAGAAAATAAAAATCTCTCCCCGAAGATCTCTATAAAGGTTAGATTCAAGCTAGGCTGAGGTGTGACAGGAGGTACCTACTGCTACATTTGCTAAGTAATGAACTCAACTATCATTGCATAGTTCCTTTGCAGCTATTCTAATTGTTGAGCCACATTAGTTACATCTACTTGTGGCACAGGAGAAACCTCATCACCTCCATTTCTACCTATAGAGCCTTCTTCAAATGGAAAATCTAGTATGGGATGGCCTCGACCTCGTCCTCTACCACATTGTGGAGGCATTTTGATATTGAGAAGAAGAACAAACAAGATCAGAATCACTACACACACTTAACGCAAATCTGTACCAAAGGAAGACACAACACGGTCGAGACATGAATCCTATGCTCCATAGTTATCTTAATCAGCACTTATACTAGGGCTCATGCACATCTATCTGCCTTTCTATCTTAAGGATTATAAACCTATAGCTCTGACACCACCTCTGTCACACCCCGACTCTAGTAGTGCGATGGTCCTAGGGCAAGAGTAGGCTTAAGGCCACCATAAACCCGTAGAACACTCATATCTTGGATCTCATACATATCATATATCCACATCATACATAATTATCATCATGTATACTCATTTCTATGAATCATATAATCATCATTCATGTATTTCCATACATCATCATATGATTTTCACTTGTTCCATACCGATCAAAAGATACATCCCACATCAATAAGGAACAAGGGCAACCAACAATGTATTAATTCATACGTCAAAATAATATCAACCTAAACATGTAACTATCTACGAAGCTCAAGAGTATACTCCTTGTAAGTTCCTTTAGCAACCAAGAGGGGGGTAAATTGGTTGTTTGACAAAATAAGAAATTAATCACAAATTAAAATAGCGAAAACAAATAAATCAATTCAACAATGAATGCATATGCAAGTATAAATGAGTAAAATATAAAGAGTATAGGGAAAAGAGAATCAAACACAAGATTTATAGTGGTTCGGCCAACCCTTGCCTACGTCTACTCCTCAAGATTACACTTGATTATTTTACTCCGATCTTTTTATGGGTGCAAGATCAAACCCAAGTATTTAGGCTCACACTCAAACCTTTACAAGTGTTTTCATGGGATCACACTCAAACCTTATACAAGTGTTTTTTCAAAGGCTCACACTCAAGCCTATACAAGTGTTTGCCTATTTGGCTCATACTCAAACCCTTGAAGAAATACAAAAGAAGAAGAGAAATAATTTCCTTAGAGTTTATCTAAGTCTTAAATAATCAACGAGTCTTAATAAACTCAAGGATTTTACAATTTAAAGATCACAAATTCATGCTTTATAAATATAGGCTATCTAGGACATATATAAGAATGATTTTAATGCAAAATCTTAATTCAATGAATTCAATTGTTGTTCTCTTATTTTCTAACCTTTTTAAGCTTCACAACAACTTGTATTTATAGTCCAACATCAAATATGACCGTTGGGATCCAAAATATACCCAAGTCTCAAATAATCAATGAGTCTTAATGAACTCAAGAATTTTACAATTTAAAGCTCACAAATTGATGCTTTACAATTTAAAGCTCAGAAATTGATGCTTTACAAATATAGACTATCTAAGCCATATATAAGAATGATTTTAATGCGAAATCTTAATTCAATAAATTCAATTGTTGTTCTCTTATTTTCTAACCTTCTTAAGCTTCAAAACAACTTGTATTTATAGACCAACATCAAATATGATTGTTGAGATCCAAAATATAGCTGTTAGAACCCTTTGCAATAGCTAGTTTTGTTGTCCGAATTGCAGGAGTCTCGCCCGTGACTTTTTATCCCTGCTAGAGCTGTAATTTAATTTTATCATATCTTGAGTTATACAACTCCAAATCATGCACCATTTTTTGTGTTGAAACTTTGTAGTTTAACTCAACTCCAAAATAATCCATCTTCATATCTTGAAAAATCATAATATTTTCTTACTCAAATCTAAAAGACAGTTTGAGCATGCTTCACTATTTTTTCAATTTCTCCTTCTATAGAACTCAAAATCACTTGATTCTTTTTCCATATGAAACTAGAAATGTAGAGATTCAATTTTGTATAATTCATTCTCAAATTATTCTTTTATAATTTTCAAAAATATTTTCAATTCGTCCCATCTATTCTATCCTAGTCTGTCAGTTTGCATATAATTCCTTCAAAAATTCATATCTTCATTTTTCAATATCCAATGCTCAATCCAAATTTTGTTCCTAAAACAAGACATCCATATATTTCCATCCATGTATGGTTTGTCCTACTAATATCTCCCAATTTATACAAAATTGGGCATCAATCTGGACTCTGTGTAAGTCCGTCAGTTTTCCGGTGTCACGCCTGCAACTTCATGCTCGATTTTGGTCAGAGGCTACTGGATCTCCTGAGCTCTTCTTGAAAAAAATGTCACGCCTTGTCACACTTGCGACATACTAGCAATCCAGAATTTTCTTCTGCACATCTCCAAGTATGCTCCGCTAAGCATGTACACTTAATGGCTTCTTTAAATATATTAATCCTATAGTTTGAACATTGGTCACGATTTCTCATGCTTCAATTCACTCAAACAAATTGTTAGCATAAATAACATATTTATATTCTTTTGTTATCATCAAAATCAACATCAAGCCCAAGAGGGCTAACAATCTCCCCCTTTTTGATAATAACAAAACCATATATACAAGTGTATAAAAAACATGCAGAAAAGGCTTTGAAAAATGTTTTGCAAATAACACTTGTATAATTTCTCCCCCTTTTTGATATCAACAAAAAGATTTTACACTTCCCCTTTGAAAAAGAATTGCCCAACACAACAAGGAGTAAAAAAAAAATGTCTCCCCCTTAATAAACCAAAAATATTCAAAGGGAACTAAAGAGATCATCAAAGCAAAAAATTTCAAAACATAATTAAGCAAATTAACATGTCATCAATCATTTTCAAGGCATATCAATGAATTAAATTGCAAGAGGAGTAAGGGGTGATACTTATTTACCTCTCATGCTCTTCTCCATTATAGATTTCTACCATTACTCCATTGATAATTTCTTCTACCATTTGACCTCTTTAAATTGTTGAATGCTTCATATCCTTTGGTGCATGATCTATGTGCCACTCCATTTTTATATGCTCCATATGTATAGGCTTTGTTTGCACCATTTCTCCTATGTGAAGGTTGATAGACCATTTTTGATCCATCATTATTCTTTAAAAAAAATTGCATAGAAAAGATAGAAAAATACACTTTTGGTACCCCTTTTTCTTTAGGTCAATGGGGGTAAGCCTTTGTGCCTTTAACAACCCAAACTAACTTAGTTTTTGGTTGCTTCTATTTAATGGCACATTCATGAATAATATGACCATATTTATTGCAATAAGAACAATATTTATAAAATGTCATATTATTTATACTTCTATATGAATGATGTCTTTTTATTTTGCACAAATAAAATTTGTATCCATAACCATTACATGAATAACAATATCCATTAAATTTATGGTTATGACTATAAATGTTATGCTTATGTTTTTTCTTATTTGGGGCATGACAATTTTTGCAAATATTAGCCTTAAGACCATGAGAATTACAAGAAATGGAACTTTAAAGATCATACTTTCTTTTTCTTTTTCTTGTTTTGAAAGAGACGATTTTAGACTATTTAAATTCTTTTTAAAAATTTCATTCTCTTTCAAAACTTGGTCACAAACTTGAAATTTCACCAATAACTTCTTATTTTCCTTTTCAAGATCATCATTTGTGGAAATCAATGAAAGAATTTTATTATTTAAATGTTCATTTTCATTTTTCAAATCATCAATTTGACATTTGAACATTTTCTTTTTCTTTTTCTTTTTCATTTTCTCAAAATTAATGCACATGGTCTTTAATGCATCTAGTAACTCATCATATGAAAAATCCTCATCAATAGAGTTTGAGGGATTTGATGTTACCTCATGAAAAGTAGTGTTCTCATCAATGGCCATGAAGCACAAGTTTGCAACCTCATCCTTGCTTTCCTCCTTACTTGTGGAGGTTGAGCATTCTATGCTACTATCTCTTCTTGATTATAGCATCATTTCTTCATACTCATCATCTTCTTCTTCTTGTTGATGTGTATAAGTGCTTATATCTAAAGCTTCATCAACATCACAAGAGGTGTTAGTGTTATAAGTAGAATCAAGTAAATTCCATATTTCATTAGCACTAACACAAGAAGACACTCTATTGTAATCATTCTAACACAAGAAGACACTCTATTGTAATCATTCTCATTTAATAAGCTTCTAAGAATTTGCATGGCCCTAATGTTTGATGCAAATTGTTTCAAATCATGATAAATTCCTAGGTTTTATAATAAGTAAGCCATCTTTTACAACTCCCTATAAATCCTCATCTAAAACATCTAAGTATTCTTCCATTTTATTTGCCCAAAAGCGATAATTGCTACCATAAAAAAAATGGTGGTCTATCTATTCTATATGCAAAACTCTTATATGTTGCCATAGGGGGGGGAAGGGTTAAATTGGTTTTTTGACAAAATAAGAAATTAATCACAAATTAAAATAGTGAAAAAAAATAAATCAATTCAACAATGAATGTATATTCATGTATAAATGAGTAAAATATAATGAGTTTAGGGAAGAGAGAATCAAACACAAGATTTATAGTGGTTCGGACAACCCTTGCCTACGTCTACTCCTCAAGGTCACACTTGTGCATTTTAATTTGATCCTTTTACAGGTGCAAGATCAAACCCAATTGTTTAGGCTCACACTAAAACCTTTAAAAGTGTTTTCACGGGATCACACTCAAACCTTATACAAGTGTTTTCTCAAAGGCTCATACTCAAACCTTATATAAGTGTTTTCCCAAAGGCTCATACTCAAACCTATACAAGTAATTTCCTATTTGGCGCACACTCAAACCCTTGAAGAAATACAAAAGAAGAAGAGAAATAATTTCCCTAGAGTTTACCCAACTCTCAAATAATCAATGAGTCTTAATGAACTCAAAAATTTTACAATTTAAAGTTCACAAATTAATGTTTTACAAATATAAGCTATCTAGGCCATATACAAGAATGATTTTAATGCAAAATCTTAATTCAATGATTTCAATTGTTGTTCTCTTGTTTTCTAACATTCTTAAGCTTCAAAACAACTTGTATTTATAGCCCAATATCAAATATAACTGTTAGGATCCAAAATATAGCTGTTAAAACCCTTTGCAATGGATAGTTTTGTTGTTTCAATCACAAGAGTCGTGCCTGTGACTTTTAAGTCATGCCCGTGACTTTTTATCCCTGCCGCAGCAGTAATTTAAATTTACCATATCTTAAGTTATACAATTCCAAGTCATGCACCATTTTTTATGTTGAAACTTTGAGATGTCTAATTAAACTTTGTAGTTTAACTCAACTCCAAAATAATCTATCATCATATCTTGAAAAATCATAATATTTTCTTGATCAAATCTGAAAGACAGTTTGAGCATGCTTCACTATTTTTTCAATTTCTCTTTCTATAGAACTCGAAATCACTTGATTCTTTTTCCATATGAAACTAGATATCTAGAGATTCAATCATTTGTAATTTTATGCCCAAAGTATTCTTCTATAATTCCCAGAAACATTTTCAATTTGTCCTATCTATTTTGTCCTAGTCTGTTAGTTTGAGCATAATTCCTTCAAAAATTCATATCTTCATTTTCCAATGTCCAATGCTCAATCCAATTTTTGTTCCTAAAACTAGACATCCATATATTTCGATCCATATATGTTTTGTCCTACTACTATCTCCCAATTTATACAGAATATGGCATCAATCTAGACTCTGTGCAAGTCTATCAGTTTTTTGGTGTCATACCTTCAACTTCCTCGAGTCGCACCTGTGATTCCAATAGTCACGCCCTTGACTTCATGCTCAATTTTGGTCTGAGGCTATTGAATCTACTGAGCTCTTCTTGAATAAATGTCATGCTTGTGACTACCCTTTTTGCATCCCCGACTTCCACTTGTCGCACTCGCGACTTTCACTTGTCGCACCCGCGATATACCAGCAATCTATAATTGTCTTATGCACTTCTCCAAGTATGCTCCCCTAAGAATGTGCACTTAATGGATTCTTTAAATGTGTTAATCTTATAGTTTGAACATTGGTCATGATTTCTCATGCCTAAATTCACTCAAACAAATTGTTAGTACAAATAACACATTTATATTATTTTGTTACCATCAAAATCAACATCAAGCCCAAGATGGCTAACACTCCTCATACATATAAATGTCATAATACAAAATAATATTCATTAAAAGAATTATATAGAGTCTTCTTGGAAGAATGAATCAAGAAACTTTATCTTCTATGTGAGCTCCCTCTCGAGCTATACTATCACCTAAAACTATAGAATAAGAGTGAGCCTTCAACTCAATAAGATATAAACATGCAATGCAAAGGGCAATACAAAGGAACATGGGTATGGAAGTTTCATAAGGTTATGCTTACAAGAACATAAATGTTCACAATCGAATAACACTATCAAATCATATGATAGAACTATCATCATCAGAACGCATTAGTAGACTTGCTACCTTATCGTAATAGAACACATCAGTAGCCTTACTACCTTATCGTAATACATATGCTTGGTCGGGCATATGCTTAGAGCTTATGGTCCTCTCTATGTGGAACACTGATAAAAACTCTATCAGCTAGGTTCCCAAAGTGTATAATGGACCAATAAATTTACTCTCATTAGGAAGAACATTCTATACATATACATATCATAGGTCATATAGATTGGATTTCGCAAGAATCATATTGGTTATAAGACCATCAATATACAAACATGAATTCATTCAAATTAACAATTAGTTTTTATATAAATTTGGTCCTAGGGAGGATGACCAAGTCATTTACAACATTTAAAGTGATTACATGAAATAAATTATCATTGGTTTGAGAACATCATAGGAATTTCATTTAATAGGTTAACAATACAATATTTCTTAATATGAGAATCATATACATGTACATTAGGAAGGTTTGAACAATCAATTTCAAGGAAACGTTATGCATATGCAATATTTATTGTAACACCTGAGATTTCTTTTACTTGTATGTGTTCTGAAATTTTTGTATTGATGTATATAAGATTTGTTATGGAATGTTTGTTTTGAAAATGAGATTTGTTTGTTTTGATTTGAATTTTAGAATTTATGTTTGTGCAGAATTTCATGAATTTATATTCAAGGCTTTAAAGAAAGAATTTGAGATATATTGTAGTCTTATGTGTCTAGTTTAAGTAGAAAGAATAATCGAGGCATTTAGACTTTTATAGCTCAAGATAGAGTTGGTTTAGCATGTACTGCCGAAGTGAATTTTTTTCAGCTTCTGTCATAAATAGTGTACGTGAATAGTAACCATAAACAGTACACCTGAACAGTAATCTTGAACAGTATATGTGAACAGTAACCGTAAACAATAGCGTGAACAGTAAACTTGGGGTTTATTTTTTTTTGTAGTAGCTTCTCCACTTTATTTTTTTTTTCTTTCTTTCTTTTTCTCTCTTCTTTTCCATTTCCTATTTCTCTAAACCATATGTCATTTTTCTACATTTTTAAGATTTTAATACTCCAATTAAGTCTTATTAATGCTAGAAAACACAAATTAAAGACTATAAGAGCATCAATTCAAACCAAATTCTTCAAAATTTCATTGGAGGAGAAAATAAGGTAATTTTCTCAAATCTTTTCTTTAGCTTGAGTTAAGTTTTTTGTTAGCCAAAATAGTTATTTTAAAGTTATGAGTGATCTTTTGTAAGCATTAATGGCTAATAATTATGGTTAGATTTAGTAGTATGAAGATTTATGATTTTTGGATGAATAGTATTGTGAATAGTAGATTTTCTCTATAACTATTATTCATCTTCTATTAATGGTTAAATTAATACTAGAATTTGTTTATAGAAACTTTAATGAGCTTAGAATTTATGGAGGATTATTTTATATGATTGTTTTGAGAAAATTCAAAATTTTGGGGATTTTTATTTAGGAGAAAAGAACTCAAGAAATTAAGGATCTTTTGGATTTGAGCAAGAATTGAGCTTGACTAGAAAGCTTTTTAGTTCTAAGAGATAAGTGTGAATTTCGTTTCATGTGTATAATTCTCCATATGAGAACTTCTCTTTAACTTGAGTTAAGTTTTTTGTTAGCTAGAATAGTTATTTTTAAGTTGTGAGTGATCTTTTGTGAGCATTAATGGCTAATAATTATGGTTAGATTTTGTAGTATGAAGATTTATGATTTTTGGATGAATAGTACTGTAAATAATAGATTTTCTCTATAACTATTATTCATCTTCTATTAATAGAATTTATTTATAAAAACTCTAATGAGCTTAGAATTTATAGAGGATTATTTTATATGATTGTTTTGAGAAAATCCTAAATTTTGGAATTTTGGGAATTTTTATTTAGGAGAAGAGAATTCAAGGAATTAAGGATCTTTTGGATTTGAGCAAGAGTTGAGCTTGACTAGAAAGTTTTTTAGTGCTAAAAGGTAAGTGTGGATTTCATTTCATGTGTATGATTCTCCATATGAGAATTTTTGCTACAGTATGTTATATTCATATATATGTATATGTTATTTATGAATTCAATTTATTGAAACCCTCCTTAAATAGAATCTTTGAATATTGATAATGACTTGGTTTTTTTTTTTGGACCAAGTTCATTAATAAGCCTTTATTATGCATAATATGATATGTTATTCATATGTTGTGATCTCTTGATCACTTTTAATTACTGTTGAATTAATACATGATATGTATATCACGGAACATACATTATAGAACGTTTTTCCCAATGAGAGTTAATTCATTGGTCTAATGTGTATAGAGGAAACCTGACTGATAGGGTATAGTATCAGTATTCTACCTAGAGGGGATCACGAGCTCTAGGCATATACATGTACAAGCATATGTGCCACGTAAATGTAGTAAAGCTACCCAAATGTTATGATATGATATCAGTTCTATGTTATGTTTATTTGATAATGCCATTCTTTATAGGCATTTATATTCTTAAAAAGAATCATGATTTGATATTCATGTATGTATTATGAAATGATTGGATAGTGCTACCATTTGTAAGCACTTATGATATTAATGTATATGTTAAGATTTCTTTCTAGTACCCTGATACATGTTCAAGATTTTTTTATTTAAGTATTCTATATATGTTATTCATTCTGATTGTTCGCATCTTACTAAATTGAAGGCTCACCGCTCTTATGAATTTCAGGTTCTAGCTTAGCTCTAGAAAGAGTTAATCTTGAAGACAGAGCTTCTTGATTTCCTTCTCCACAAGAGACTCTTTTATGTAATATTTTTGGATAATAGTTGAATTATATATATGTGTATTCATGTTTATAAGAAGTACACTCTTAGAAGCTCCGTAGATGTGTGTGATGTTGCTTATTTTTTTGTTACCATAGATGACATTGTAGACTTTCGTTTGTTCCATATTGATGTTAGAATTACCTGTTTATCGGTAAGGAACAAGAGGAAATGTCATATTAGGCTGATGAGATATATATAAAATATGAATATTTGGCATGATGCTAGTATGTGTTATATATTTGATCTAGGTTAGTTAAGGGTTCTGCGGGTTTACGGTGGCCTTATATCTACTCTTGCCCTAAGACTGTCGCACCAGTGGTTTTGGGGTGTGACATTTATACTTACCTCAAAGCAACTATCCTTGTATTTCTCTCAATTACTTGTATATTTAATAATCTCTTTTATTTCCTTGAGTTCTCTTCTTGTATGTCAAATCTCCAAATATTCACAATTAGGATTTACACCCAATAATGTTCATATATAGTCAATTTTTATGATTTTAATCATCTTTTAAAATCCTAATATGTTTTCTAACATCAATTTAATCACTTATTGAAGAAATAAGGAAGATTGGAATGAATAGCTATTATTCACCCAAAACCCTAAATCCATATATATCTTACTTATAATCCATAATAAAAACTAATGATACTCTTAAACATCTATACTTAAATTATATTCATCTATTCAACCATTAATTAACTCATCTTAAACTTAAAAGTGAGTTTGAAATAAATACCTTGAATTTCTAAAAATGGAGAATCCTTGAGAAATTTGAAATGTTGATGTTTCTTGTTAGTTTAATCCTTATTTCTTGTGTTAATGGAGATAAAATAAGTGTTTGAGAAGATAATTTAATGAATTTATGGGTGAGTGAAGTGCATTTATGGAGAAAAAAAGAGAAGGAAACAAAATAAATGTAATCTAAAAATGAAGAAGAAGGGTCGGATATTTATAGGCTCGTGTCTTCACACCCGTAAATAAGCTCTCACGGCAGTGAAGGCTACTATTCACGTTGGGTTCAAAGCACTTCTTCACGGCCGTGAAGGGATGTTTTACGTCCGTGAAAATAAATCTGAAGAATTTGCTAATTTACATAGAAACTTTTCTCACGGTGGTAAATGATTTCTCACACCTTATAAAAGGCTTGCTGATGAGAATCTCTCATGTTTTCTCCATTCTAACTTATTCAAACTCAATTAACTTATACATACACATGTTTAACACCTCAAAAATAAGTAATAACTCATCATATCTCAATATATAATCATTCTAGGAGTAATCTATACTCAACATAACATTGTAGATTATCTATCATGCACATATAAATATATACATGCTAACATTAATCAAACAAATATGAACGAATATATATCTACTCTAACGTTCTAAGTACTGGGTATTATAGTATAATTAATGTAATTTCATGTTAATTAGTATCTAAATTAAGATTAATTGAATATGTAATATCAAAGGACTAATGAAGATAAAGTGGAGAGCATAGGTGCTATATCATTAGATTAAGGAGATATAAGTTGAAAATCTGGAGCCTAAAAGCTAAAGTGAGTTATAAATGTATTATTATGCATAAAAAAAAATAATAATAATAACATCATTTGAAATTATGGAAACTTCCTTGGAAACCTTGTATTTTGTTTGGAGCCTATATTTCTATTCTTTGTTTGACCCAATGTGTTAATTAATTATTTGATAATAATATCATGAGTTTCTAGTGTCAAAGATATTGTATTTAATCATATTTATGCCAATGACTCTTATTGTACCAATGGGATAGTGAGTAAAAACCATTGGCATTGTGTACAATAAATTCTTTTTACTATACCCTTGCTAAAAAGGGTTAATATCTTAGTCATAAGGTTTGATCAACCTTATGAATTTTACGAGCTATTCACGAGTTTATATCACGAGCATGTGACCCTATATTTGTTATGCTCATATTTATTTGAATTATTGAGCTTTTAACATATGTGACCTAATTGATATTACTATTTCATTGATTGATTATTCTACCTATTAATAGATTCCTACTATTTTGAAATACCACATGACATTATCTTCTTTACCTAGCCATATGTATAATAATATGTTTATAACTCATTGAGTATATTATACTCATTATATAGTTATTTACTATTTTTCAGGAGTAAGATAATGGTGGCTGTTTCCAAATCATTCATTTTTCCTACTTAGGACGTCAAGAACTCCAAAGTAGATATTTATTCTTAAATGATCATATGTATAAACTCTAAAGCTCCATGGTACTATATATAGATAGGTAAATAATGTATAAAATATTATATGAATATTTGATAATGACAGTCGATATGATGAGATTAAAATGTGATATGACATGTTACTGGAATTTAACAGATAATTAATGCAATACGAGTAATGCCTAATAACTGACAATGATAATGATAACGACAAAAATTGTGGTACTGAAAATGGTAATACTAAAGTGTGATTGTGACATGATATGAGATAAAAATACAGAAGTGCCATACTTGCTTATTAATATCGTGGAGTTTAGGATATAAGGATGGTGACCAGTTAGTAGTGTAAATTTCTTTGCAGGTTGTATGATTGAAATTATATTCTGGGTAATAAATTGAAAATACAGAGGAGATTCTGTCAAAATTTCTTTAAGGGTTCTATAGATGTCTGGTGACCTTAGGTTTACCCGTACCCTAGGACAGTCATACCCCCTACAGTGGGACGTGACACACACACACACACACACACACACACACACACACACACATATATATATATAATGTGTCATTTCTTGTATGCACTTCTGATTTCTGAATTCTGTATTCTGATATCAGATTTCTAATTCAGCTTTTGATATTTATATGATTTCTTATTATTTGTATATATTTTGACCTATGTATTATGAAATTCATTTATGATATATGTATATAAGATAACATTTGAACCTCTGATATGATTCTGAATCTCGGGTATGTCATATGAACCTCTGAAATTCATATAAGATAACATTTGAACCTCTGATATGATTCTGAATCTCGGGTATGTCATATGCATAATTCATTGAGTTGAAGACTCAATTTTCTTCTGTTGTGATTTTCAATTGCTAAAGTCATTGATCCAAATACCGAGGATAGAGCTTCTTACTTCTTTCTCCAAAAAACTATTTGAAAGTATAGATTCTGTTCATTTTTATACATTTTTGTTAATGTTTGAAATGTAATTCTCTTAAAACTCCCTAATATTTAAATAGTTGTAATATTTTTTTGAGTTATCATTTATTCATTTTGGATAGAGAATCTTATTTACCTTTTATTCATGATAAACAAGTTGATTATATTTTAGGTAATCATATCATAGATTGATGATGATATTTATGATTCAAAATTGTGGATGGATATATATTATTTTGTTATTGTCACAAATTAGATTAATGTGTTCTACGAATTTTTAGTGGCTTTAAATCTATCCATATCTAAGACGATTTGGGTATGTGATAATATTGAATCACAAAAATTTACATTTTCAGCTACGGTTTGCTGCTTAACTATAGATACAAAATGTTCTATATAATGTCAATTAATTCTTTGTGCCAATTTAAATATATCTAATAAAAATTGAATATGAATTGTTTATAAATTATTCGTCATTTGTTAAATAACTCTTTTAAAAATAAAGTTTATACGAAGTCATAAAAAAAATAATATATTTAAAATTATTTCACTAAATTTTTTACTCTATATCATTGCATTTTACATATTTCAATTAAAATTTTAGACATCAATATGTATAATATACTTTTATTATTTTTTAAATGATTCATATTTAACAAACCTAATTAATATATTTCCTTATATTAATATTTAAAATTATCTAAAAGTAATATTTAAATTTTAAAAATAATAATATTATATATATATTAAAATATTTTAAAAATATAAATTAAATAAAAATAATAATTTGATCAAACATCTCATAAAATGCAAGTACACGATTAATTAATTGAGTTTTTAAATAAATTTTATGAGAAATTATATAGTGTCACAACGATTCTGATTGTAAATATTATATTGACGCATGGGAATATAATTTATCGTTATTAACAACCATTTAAGAAAGAATATAGTTTACAAGAAGATGTGTTAGTAGATTCATGAGATTTTTTATAAAATATATTTTTATTATTTAAAAATTTAATAAAATGCACATAAAAATTTAATATAATATTATAAAATTTAAAATATAATATATTTTTAATTTACATAAAAATGCAAATTGAATAAAATTTCTTTTGAATTTTTCAAATGATTTTTCTAAAATAAATAAATAAATTATATTATATATTTTAAATAAGAAAGATATATCATATCATATAATATTAAATTTTTATATAACTTTTACTAAATTTTAAATAACAAAAATATATTTTTATAATAAATTTCATAAATGCATTAACCCATCTTCTAGTAAATTGTGTTCTTTCTTAAATAGTTACTAATAACGATATTGACACTATTTTTTAATTTTTCTCACTCTTATTTTTTTTTATTATTGAACTTAACTATAATATTCTTATTACATTATTTAGTTGATAACTTTTGTAAGAAAAAATGTTTAATTAAATTATTTATTATTTTTAATTCACACATATACATGTAAACATTCAAGTAATTTTTTTTTTTACTTTTTAGTTTTATAAGAAATGAAGACTTATGTATTAAAAAAAATATAAAAAGAAAACTTAAGTTCCATTTATTTTTATTTTTTATTGCATAAAAAAGATATATATATATATATATATATATATATATATATATATATATATAGAGAGAGAGAGAGAGAGAGAGAGAGAGAGAGAGAGAGAGAGAGAGAGAGAGAGAGAGAGAGAGAGAGAGAGTTTTTGTATAAAATTAAAAAAAATCATTTTTACATATTATAAAAAAAAATTTCTTACTCTTTTTAATTTTAGAATTTTGATTTGATCGTTTTATTTTTGAGAAACTATTTATTTTTAATTTTTAATAAGAATGATGATTTACTAAATTAAATTTATATTATAATCCTATTAACACTTTATTTTAAGAAAAAATTTTAAATTTTGCTCATTAAATATATTTTTTAATTATATATTTTATTAAAATATCTTAATAAATCATATATATATATTAAATTAAATGAAATATAGAATTAAAATAACAAGTAAATAATTAAATAATTATCTGTATATTGTTATAAAAAAATAATATTTTTAAAATTATCACATTATTTTTAAAATATATTGAGAAGCATAGATATTTTTATTTTTTTATTAATTAACTTTCTTGATAATAAAAAAATTGCTTTAAAAATAAAAATAAAAATTTAAAAAATATTTTATAACATATAAAAATGAAAAATATTATTATGATATTTTTTATGTAAAAAAATATATTTATTAATATAGTTTTAGAATAATATTTTTCTAAAAAATAAAAAATAGATAATAATATTTTTATATATTAAATATTATAATAATAAATAAATTTATAAAAAAATAAAAAATAAGTCATCTCTTATAAAAATTATTAACTTAAATAAAATAAAAATATTATAGTCAAATTTAATAATAAAATTGATAAAAAAAGTGCTATAAATTAAAAAAATATATCAATATTCTCTCTTTAAATTATATTTCAATATAATATTAATTTATCATTTCATATAATAATTTTAATTGAAATAACCGATATATTATATAATTTCTCAAATTTTACTTTTGGCGGTAAGGATTTAAATTTAAAAAATTCTTCACAAAATTTATTGGTAAATGAAATGGAATTTTATCTCCATTTAATCCGTGAAAGATATACATTTTGATGTATTGTCCAGCCCATTACTATATTATGGGCTGGATTTTAAAGCTATTCTCCAGTCCTTTACTGCTACTTGACTTTTTTACACCTCACTATCATATGCAAGTCATACGATTTCGTGGCGTGGCTAAATATGATTGGATGATAATCGCTTACAGCACCAGATACTGGCTCGCTCGCAAGAGGGATAGCACTGCTTCTTGATTCTCAACGAAAACCCAGAAAAACTGCAAATTGACATAAATAGAAGAAGAAAACCAGAAAAATGAGATTTTTATGGTTAATTCTTGTTATATACACTTTAAACAACCGTGTTTTGGCCGATCTGATCTTTACAGGTCAAGTGGGTAAGTCTTAATCATCAAACTTAATACTTTTTTGTTAATTTTTAGATTCCTTAAAAAGAAAATTTCATTTCTTTTTAATCATTGTAAGCTCAAAGGGCCTCATAGATATAGTTTTTATTTGGGTTTTCGACTCTCATCTGTGTTTTAGGGTATTTTAGGTGATATTTTGAAGCTTATTTATTTATTTAGAATTATATACTTGATAAGGGGTGAGTGAATTTGAAGATATTATTGAGAATATATAGTTGCTCGTAATGGTAATTTGTGATTTTTCTGAGAAGCTGAATTGAATTTTGCAATTCTTAATTTCTTATAGTTCCACAGCAAAGGCCAGGTATTCTGAGATGTTGAAATATACTTTTAAGTTGCTATATTCTTTGATTGCCTTTGGAGAATTTAGTTTGAAGTCTATGTTAATTCGTATAGGTTTAGTTTAGTATAGCAGCATTTCAGTGTTTACATGATCAACATTGCCATAAAATTGCCTAAGCAAGCAATGCTATCTTTTATAAGAACAGAAAGTTTGAAGTCATGATAACTTTTAGGTTGGAGCATTTATTTGGGTCGAAATTGTTTAGAGGCTTCTTTGCTGCTGTCAATTTTGCCCGCTAGTGATTTGATTTTTAGATGGAGGGAGGATGTCAAGCTCAAAGTTGATGTAAATAATCTCAAATGTCAATCTATCTTATATATTCACATGTGATCCAATTCCATGTAGTCAGGACATCTTTCTGCTCCCTCTTTATTCTGCTGATAAAAGCCAAGACCAATTGTATATAGACCACAGGAGGATGGCTAGGAGAGGCAAAGTGATCTTGATTCCTATGACCTATCCCAGTTTGGCTGGCTCATCCAAAGTAGGACAAGACAATTGATAGAGATTATGATCCCTCACAAAGACAATGAATAAGTTCTGGAGTGGTTCAATGGTACTGCATCCATCATTGATGCTGTGCTGATGGTGTATTCTGGCAGTAAAAACTTAGCAGTTTAATAGCCTGCTTTGATAAATTCCATCAGTCATGAGGAGACTTTAATATATACCTGTGTTTTGCATGTTAATTGAGTCTTTATAGGCAAATTACCATCTATATGTTCATGCTGAAAAATTGTCAAATAGTACTGTTCCCCTCAAGACATTTGCCCGTCCTCTGTGTTTATATTCACTATTCTGTTGTACTTTAACTTTCTGCAATTGGCAGGCAGTACAATCGGTCGCAGCTCTCGTGAACCAAAGTATAAGATTGAGTTCCATCCGGAAGACTCACCTTTTCATCCTGTAAGTAAGCTTAGGCTTATTTTCATCAATTTGCTTCACAATCTGTATATCATAGGGAAGACTGATTTTGGACCATCATCATCAATTCATTCTGAGTTGTCCCTATTTCTGTCAATATCTCAAACTTCTGACAACTATTTATGCATTTATATAATGGTTTGTTAGATTGCAGTGTTACATTATGCATAACTTTTGTTGATGTTACAGTATTAATGGCATGAAATATATATATATATATATATATATATATATATATATATATATATATATATATATATATGTCATTTTGTATTTTGATCTTGTAAGATGAAGAATTATTTCCAAAATTTCATATGAGAAAAGATTGATACTACTCAGACCCCTATCAGATTACTGAATACTTAGCTTTGTCATGAATAACTGTAGGCATTATATGTTGTCCATAGTATCCTGGTTTTAAACTGCTTAGGCTAATATATTAACTTCCTTTCTTTGGCCATGATGGCTTTCTCCAGTTCTGGTAAGTTTTTTTTTGGTGAAAACTGTTCTGCCACAACAACTTAATGATCACTCTGGTCTTTTGATGTAACAAAAACCTGTGATTGATTTTCCCTGCAAATTGATGCATTGGTTTATTTGTTCTGTATGTTAACTGCACAACAGTAGCTTTCTTTTGACCTAAATGTGTATGCCAACAACAATGCAGGATGAGGACCAGGAGTCAGTAGTTGTGCCCAACAAAAATGGACAGAATTATTTATGTTACTTGCCCAAGGTGGAGAAAGCCAAGAGTGGAAAACCTGTTAATCAGCTGAATATGAGCAGCATGATTGTGGAAACTGAGAAAATGGTCAAATTGAAAACACCAGATGAGCTACTGGAAGTGTTGAAAGATCGATGTTTTATCAGGGTTAGTATCAGCTATCAACAACTGTCTTGACCATTGCATATGTTAAATAACATCTTCTGAGTACAATATGACTACAAGCAACCATTATTTCTTAGTTGGAATTAGATAGATTACAAGTAACTGTTCTTATTTGCATTCTCATAACTTTTTGAACAAATTTGCCTCTTTCATGATGTGTTACTTAATGCTTTTTTCCTTTTGTGCAGCAAGAGGGTTGGTGGTCTTATGAATTCTGCTATCAGAAGAAGTTACGACAAGTCCATTTGGAAGATGATAAGGTAACCTGCTTAAGAATGTTTAAGTTTTCTTATGTTAGTTTCTAATTTTTTCTTCTTGTTACCTTGCAATTGTTTTTTCTTTGCTTTTATAAGTGGAAGCATGTTAATGTTTGTGGAATGCATTTTATTCACTTCTGGTTAGTTTGATATCATAGGCTGTGACTTTATTTGCTGACATTTTAATTGGATTGAATAATCATATATGTCCAAACTCCAAAGTCCATTATGTCTCTGACGTCGTTCATCTCACACTGATAGTACTAGCACTATGTTATGATTCAAGGCCATGAATCTAACAATGCGGCAGTAATTAACTCAAGAACACAGCAATAAATGAAGAACAGAGATGCAGAATAACAGAGAAGGAGAGAAGAGGAAGATAGAGGGAAGAGAAGGATCGAGAAGAATAGAAGAAGAAAGGAGAGAAGGAGCTGAGAGAAAGAATTAAGAGAAAGGAAGAGAGATAACAGAATGCTTGAAGATAGTAATTGATTATTCACGTACCATAAATGTATTTCATACTTATCTATCTAATTCTGTAGATTAGTATTGACAGCTAAGCAAGAGTTGTTTTAACTAACTTGCTAACAACTTACTAACAGATTATTAACTTGCTAACAACTAATTAACAGAACAACTAACTCCAGTTGGTTATTATTAATCTACTGCCAATATCATAACAGTACTGATACCAAATGTTATGATTCATGGCCATGAATCTAACAATGTTGCCGTAATTAACTCAAGAACACAGCAATAAATGAAGAACAGAGATGCAGAATAACAGAGAAGGAGAGAAGAGGAAGATAGAGGGAAGAGAAGGATCGAGAAGAATAGAAAAAGAAGGGAGAGAAGGAGCTGAGAGAAAGAATTAAGAGAGAGGAAGAGAGATAACAGAATGCTTGAAGATATTAATTGATTATTCACGTACCATAAATGTATTTCATACTTATTATCTAATTCTGTAGATTAGTATTGACAGCCTTGTAAGAGTTCTTTTAACCAACTTGCTAACAACTTACTAACAGATTATTAACTTGCTAACAACTTATTAACAGAACAACTAACTCCAATTGGTTATTATTAATCTACTGCCAATATCATAAAACACTAGTCTATTTTTTACAGTTGTTATAATTTTGGAAAAGTATGTTTCATTAAGAACCTTAAGCTTCTTCATTAGTGAGATGTGTTCCGACATTACAGGTGGTTCAGGAATTTGTTTTGGGTGTTTACGATGAAGAAGCCACGGCTGCATACAACCAGAATCTCTCTGATATTTCTACATTGAAAGATCCTCGCTCGAAAGATGCATCTCAAAGGTATGAATGCACGATTTTGGGGGTGTAGTGATGAGTTTAATAAATTGAGAAATTTCTTTTTGGCAAAGGAAAATCAAGAAAAGGTATTAACTAATATTTATATTGCTTGCACAGGTATCATGCTCATCAATATACAAATGGAACAATGTGTGACCTTACAAATCAGCCCCGCGAAACTGAGGTATAGACTAAGGCGATGGTCTCTTTTTGTGTTTGAGTTATTTTTGTTTGTATATAGTTGTGTTTTGTGTATTATTGTACCTTCAATTCTAATGTGCAGGTGAGATTTGTATGCTCAGAGCCTAGAGCAATGATTAGTTCTATCACAGAGCTTTCTACTTGCAAGTATGCCCTTACAATACAATGCCCAATGCTTTGCAAACATCCGTAAGTCTCTCCCTCAATCTCTCTTTCCTGCTGAGGTAAAATCTACTGGTGATAGTCTGCTAGATAAGACACGATATGTCTTTCAGGCCTACTAACTTTTACTATTAAATGCAAAGAGTGGAATATATAAAGCATGTTTGAGCACCTTTTTTTTTTGGCTAATTAGGCTTATTGGGGTTTGAAATTGCAAGCTCATAACTCTGAAAATAACTCTAGGGCCATCCCTTCAGTTTAAGCGGAAACTTCTTTGCAAAGCAATTTTATCTAAAGTTGCAAGCCATCTTTTTTTCTTAAATTTTTTTTTTTTCTAGAGGGGTGTTTGTATATGCATTTACTACTAAACTATTTCTATGGCTGCAATTGAAAGTCATCAATTTGATTGGTGTAGATGACCAGATTGTCTTTGCTTAGAGAGCAGATCTACCGAATCTGTTACGATGGTGAAAATTTAGATAGGTGCATTGTATGTCTTAAAAAAAAAGTGGCAAAAATGTACTATAATGCTACTGTACATAGCTTACTGTTATTTATGTTTTGGGCTGTGTTATTAAATTTCTTCAACATTGAATTTTGATAGAACTTCTGTATTATCTTATGCTGTAAATTGCATATGAAGGCCTCATACCTTAAATGTTAGTGTGAATTAGATAGAGATCTCTGTAATGATTATATTGCCTTTTATTTATTTATTTATTTTTGGTTAAAGATGGACTCATTTACTATACTAAAGTTACTGGATTCTTATTGCATTTAGTTTTATAATAGACTGCATTCAGAAACATATATTTCTCTGCAGCAGATTCCTCAAAAACAAATGATGGAAGAGGAAAAGAAAATATAAAATGGGAATGTTCAATTTCTGTCCTCTGAATTATGTGCATTCTGTTTCACGTGTGTGCTTTGTTTATTTGTGATTGCAGATTGTTCCAAGCAGAGAGACCAGTATGGCACACTATCAACTGCAATGTGCTTACTAAGGATACCAAGGAAACAAAGGCAGAGAAAGTCAAAACTGAAGATAAGCAGATTATTATGGTCACAGACATTGAATATCCATCTAATTCTGATTCCAATGAATAGGTGGGGCACTGCATACTTGGACCTCTATATTAACTGAATTAATTAGCTGATAAAAATGTATTCTTAAAGGTTTATAATGCTCTGCCTTGCTTTACTGGCGATTTTTGCAGCTTTGAAAAGTTTGTTCCACTGAATCTAATGAAAACAGACTTTCCTAGATGTAAGGATGTAATTGAGCCAAGTCTAGTCTAGCTTGAGATTGACTCAATTAAAAAACTCGAGGCTCAAAATTCGACTTTAGTTTAATCAAGTTTTTAATTTGAAGTTTGAGCTCGATTCATACAAATAATCGAAATACTCAAAATTAACTCGATTATTATTAAAAAAATAAATTTATTTATTCATAAATTATCAAAATGAAGATGGAAAAAATTTGAATTATTAAAATATTATATATAATACAAAATATATTAACTGATTGCTGCTATAAACTTTCTTTAGAAGCATGCTAAATTTTTTTTTTTTTTATAACATGTAAAAATGAATTTCTTTTTAATTTTTATATAAAAACTCTATATTTAATAAATATATTTTTTAAAAAATATATGTATAAATATCATTTTTATGCAATAAAAAATATAAATAAAAAATAAAAGTAAATGAAATTTAAGTTTTATTTTTTATTATTTTTTAGTACATAAGTTTTCATTTTTTACTAAAAAGTAATTTATTTGAATGTTTATATATATATATATATATATATATATATATATATATATATATGCGCGCGCAAAAAAAAAATAACAAATAAAAAATAATTTAATTAAACTTTTTTTATTATATAAATTATCAACTTAATTATATAATAATAATATTATAGTTAAATTCAATAATAAAAAAGGTGAGAGTGCCAAAATTAAAAAGATGGTATCAATATTGCTATTAATAACTATTTAAAAAAGAATACAATTTACGAGAAGATAGATTAGTGGATTTATGAGAATTATTATAAAAATATATTTTTGTTATTTAAAATTTAGTAAAAGTTATATAAAAATTTAATATTATATGATATGATATATTTTTATTATTTAAAATACATAATATAATTTTTTATTTATTTTAGAAAAAACAAGTGAAAAATTTAAAAGAAATTTTATTCAATTTGCATTTTTATGTAAATTAAAAATATATTATATAATATTTTAAATTTTATAATATTATATTAAATTTTTATGTAAATTTTATTAAATTTTTAAATAATAAAAATATATTTTATAATAAATCACATGTGTCACAGCCCAACTTAGGAGCCATGACGGTCCTAGGATACGGGTGATGCTTATGCTACTAATACCACGAAGAACCCATAAACTATATTATATGGCATGCATACACAAATAAGCTTAATATAGCTTAAACAATTCAAGAAAAATCGGGCAGCATCTCCTCTATTTAAGGAGCATGCCCTGCTGCTAAAATCACAATAAAAACACTTCTATAAATAACCACAACCATCTCAAATAAACAGATCCCTCTGGATTTCCACAACATCTCAAATTCATCAACTACTCAATATACATCACAAACTTAAATATGAACAACTATATCTCAATAATAACTTTACTCCAAGCACTTTACATACATACCACAATGCAACAAACATATACAATAATTTACATGCCAACTAAATACAGTACCATGTAACTTTATCTATATACTTTATTTACAATAACTTTTGAAATTGGAATTTACATAAAAGACTAAGCTTCCAAGGCGGAGATGAAGTGCCAATGGAATACGCGCCTCTCTGCTAACCTGAAATGA
>CANXYC011528489.1:0-19978 GCA_948193065.1 Aleurites moluccanus | reverse complement strand
ATCCAAAGAACCATTTGCCATGAACTCATAAGCAAGCAGACGGTGAGTTCCTTCAGCACAGAAGCCTTTTAGCCTAACCAAGTGGTGATGATGAATACTACCAATGATACTAACTTCAGCTCGGAATTCTTTCTTTCCCTGGCCTATGCCTTCCAATTTCTTCACAGCCAGTCGTGTTCCATCTGGAAGAACCCCTTGATAAACTGAACCAAATCCTCCATGTCCTATCTTGACCGAGAAATTATTAGTTGCAGTTTGAAGATCTCCATAACCATAACGAATTGGCATCCCAGATAAAGTCTCCAAGAAATTATCTTCTTCCGAGGTCTCTTGTGGAGATTCTGGCAACCTTTTCTTAATCTTGTAGTATCGAAATACCACATAAAGTAGACCAAAAATGACAAGTACAATTGCAACAACTATAATCACAACAAATGGAAAACCTTTATTGGAGCCACTAGCCCCATTAGTATTACTCAAGACTTTAATGTATGTAAGAAAACTAGAGCCAGTGCCAGAGTTTTGGAAACTTCCGATTTGATCAAATAGGAAGCAATTCCCTGTACTGTTCTGGAAGAATAAAGCAAGGCACGAGCAATTATTACTGCAAGAGGCTTTGCAGCCTTCCAAACTGGTTTTTGAAGAGGGTGGGACATATCCAAGTGCAAAATAATTGAGCCCATTTCCAGCATTGATAAGCTCTGTAGAACCCTTCGTATTATCACAAGAAGAGACAATACCTGTTTTGCAATTTTGGAGGCTGCTAAGAGCTGACGGGCATTGGCATACATTGTTAGCAGAACAAACATAATAAGCATCACAAGGTTCAGGCCTGCTGCAAGAATCACTTGGTATTTTTGTGGGCGATGCAGAACCTCCATCATCAAGGTTGTTGAAAGAAATAAAGCCATCATTTCCAACAACTGCAATCCAGGTAGCATGCACATCTGTCTCATCAGCAAACTTGTATTGCCATAACAATACTTTATTTCTGTCATAGAACCTCCATGAATTTGCATTTAGAGATGCTAGAGTGACTACCCCACCATCTTTATTGATGGTTTTAGCAATACCTTGTTCATTATGCATTGACCAGTAAGGCTGTGGAGTTTGAAAACCAGCAGAAAGAATCATGTCACCAGATTTTATCTCAAGAACGTAGGTAAAGTTATTAGTGTTAGGATCACTAACAAGTTTCATTCCCTCACGAAACTCCTGGTTTGATATTAGCGTATTCGTGGGATGGCTAAAGCTCTGCCAAATTACACTACTATCATTCCCAACCAAAACCAAATTTCCTGAATCCAGCAATTTTATTGCAGAAACCCTTTTATCATCCGTATCAGGTGTCCAAACTGTTGTTTCCCCCTTGTGTAAAGACACTTTACCATCTTCACCAAAGAAGAAATTATCAGAATTTGCCACCGGAGAGCCTCTGTTTGCAGACCATATAACATTTAAACTTCTCGTATGCACGATAACTAATAGATACAATGTGTTATCTTTTATGGGTTGGAAGCCAAAAGCAAAACTCGAACTATTAGATAAAAGAAAAAATCCATTGTCATCAATCCAGTTCATCTGAGACCCTTGAAACCCAGGAGTAATCTCCCCAATAGTTTGAAAACCAGCCATACAGACTTCAACTAGAAGGAGACAAGCTAACCAAATGGAACCTATAAAAGGAATGAAACCCTGACAATCCATGGCTGCACCAGGAACCCAAAATTTAGCCAGAATTTGCAGAGTCAAAGGATAGTCTAGACGAGAAGCACTAATCAACTGATGTAAAAGAAAGGAAATTTGCAAATAAATGAAGGAATATAAAGAAAAAGTTTTTAACTTCACATTCTGCAATGCATCTAAAGTCAGTACCTTAAACCCAAAATTAATTGTTCAAAGGAAGCAAGATTGGAAGGCATTCTAAGATAATAATTCCTAATAGAATTAGCAAGAAATTAATATGAATGGACTAGCAAGAAAACACACCTTATAATTGTTCAAACGTGAATTGGGTAATCAAATACTTGGCTTTTAAACTTCCTCTATTCCCCTTGAATTCAAACATCCAAAAACGATAAAACAATATTGGCTAGACAAAGAAGCAAATAAGGAGACTTTAGATAAGATCACTTGGTCCACTTCGATTTGGAAATTTAGTATTTACGCATTAATTCAGACCTCAGAGCTACTTAGTATACACCACGTGTACGGAATCAACAATTACCAATAGCAGGTACCTTTCAGTGTTCAATGAGATAACCACTATAAGGAGAAGAAGAAAACTATCAATAACAATTGAAGACTACTCCTTAACTTGCCCACGTTTTGAGACAAGTTGCAGAGAGACAGACATGTGAAAAGAGCCAAATTCAGAGGAACTTAATTCTCCTGTAGCAATTAAATAACAGAGAGAAAAAGGAAGCTCTTACCTCATTATCATGGGTGAGATTGTAGAAATTAAGATGCGGGAGCGCCGGTAAAAAATAAAATAAATCACTAAATTTTAATATTTTTTTATTTTAATTATTAAAAAAAAAATTATTTTAAATTAATTACTAATCATAGTAAAAAAAAATTTTTTGATGGTGGAGTCCGATCTTTTACCACTTTATTAACGTTGATGAATTAATATTTTACGTAATCCTATAACACTTGAAATCACTAAATTTTAATAAATTTTTCATTTTGATCACTAAAAAAAATTAATTTCTAGATCAACCATTAAATTATATTTTTTTTCATTTATAAGTCAATCATCGAATTTTGAAATCGAAAAATTAATGTGACATATCATGTGATTGTCTAAGGATAAGTAAATGTCACGTTGATATCATGCGAATACCATAAAAATTTTAATACCTCATAAATATGCATTATTTAATTTATAAAAAAAAAATTAAATAATTAATTTTATATTTATGTAATATATTAAATAATTTTTTATAATCACTAAAATATAACTAAAAATCATTAAATAAATATAAAAAGTCAGAAAAAATCAAATATAATTTTCTGTTTCTTTTTCTTCTCACTTCATTTCATTTGCTTATTTATAAACAAATACGTCATAAAAATCTTTCTACTTTTTTTTTTTTTTTCTCTCTCATTGTTTAATTTTCTTTTTCCATAAGTTTAACTTCACCATTAATATTATCCCATTATTAAACACCGTTATTAGTTTGTTTGACTTCTTTTTTATCAAGTCATTGGTTGAATTATTATCCAATTTGAGATTTTTGATTGATCATTTCAATAAGAGAAAATTATTATTTAAAGAAAGTGAGAATTTTGATTTCATATTATTGATGAATTTTGAGTTAAGGGTATAGCTATTAATAAATATATATATGTTAAATTATGAATTTGTTTATATTTTAATGATTATAAAAAATTATTTAATATATTGTATATATATTAAATTAATTATTTAATTTTTTATTTTGTAAATTAAATTATATATCTAACATGATATTATTCACATGACATTTGTGATTATGTGGTATTTGTATAACATCAATATGACAGTTTTATTATTATCAAATGATAATGTGATATGTCATGTCAATTTTTTGGTCTTAAAATTTAACGAGTGATTTATAAATAAAAAAATTAGAATTTTAGTGATTGAAATGAAAATAAATTTTTCTTAATTGATATGAAAATAAGTTTTTCTTTAGTGATAAAAATAAAAAACTCACTAAAGTTTTGTGACTTTAAGTATTATAGATTTACTGAACTTGTTGACTCATGAATACATGAATACAAATGACTTGGCATCTACATAATATATATGTGGTATCTACGTGACATGAAATTAGATTATAGTGTTGACATGACGCGTCATATTAATTTTTAGATATAAATTACGATGAGTGATCATTGAAAGAATTTTTTTATAAAGATTAGTGATTGGTTTAAAATAATTTTTTTTAATGAAGAAAATGAAAAAATATTAAAATTTAATAATTTATTTTACTTTTTACTTAGAGAGTTGTCAATATAATCTCTTTTTTTTTTTTTTTTTCTCTTATGGTGTTTTCCCGAAGAGATCTGAGGTGGGTTTTATCTTCAAGGTAAATCATCAACAATCAAAAACTTGGTTTTGTGTAGATTCACAGAATGATCAATATTTAAGTTTTTGCGCCTATATTAAGAAATATAATAAAATTGAAAGAAAAAAATAATTTAAATAAATCAAATTTTATAATCATTAGATTCAGGTCTTCTTTAAAAGATTAAAATAAAAAAAAAAAATATTAATGTAGTCTTAATTTTTTAAAAATGTACTAAAAAAATTCTCAAAAACATGAAGGTGTATATATATATATATATATATATATATATATATATATTTATTAATTTATGTTGTAACTATTTCTCTCCATGTTTGACTCGCCAGAAGTTGGAAGGTAAGGGATAACAGATAATTTTTTTGAGTTCACAACGTTTCTTTTAAGGAGAGTAAGAGTTTATTAGTGAAAATAAGAGAAATTTTTTTGAATTCACAACGTTTCCTTTAGGGGAGGGAGTTGAAAATAATTGAATAAGTCAAATTTTGCGAATTCAGGAGAATATTCAAAACATACGTAATTATAATTTTATAAAATTTTTAATATATTTTGGATAAAATTATTATTATTTTTGGATATATTTAATTTTGTGGTGAAAATGACAAAAACATTAGATACTTAGATATTTTTTTATTCTTTTAACTCAAAATATTAATATTAATTAATTAATTAAAAACTAAAGTAATTTTATTAAAACTCAGCAGCATCAACATCTAATATTTTGTGATCTTCCATATGCCAACAAGGAAGGATTGATTTTGGTTGGGTCAAGTCTTGAAAATTCAATTCAAAGTTGGAAGGGAGGGAAAGAGTCAAAGCTTTTGTTTTCCATTTGCAAGTTGCAACCCACTCCATACCCATAGGAAAAGGGTCTTCAAGCAACTTGATGTCCGTGGGTGCCAGCCAAAACTTTCATTTTCCAATTTTACCCTTTCTCTCTTTGGGTCAGTCAAAGAGTCAATTTTTTTTTTATAATAAATTTAGGTTCAATCTTAATCATCTTTGTGCCATATTCTTAAGAAAAACTAAGTGTAATTACTTAATATTTAGATCATTTTTAATTTGTTTCTAGAATGGAAATGAAAAATATAATTTTTGAAAATGGAAATGGATTATACAATTTTGAAGTTAAATTTATTTTTAAAAAATAAATTATTATTTAAGGAATTAATTTTCTATTTTATCAAACACTTCCATAATCTCTTAAATAATGAATTAATGGTCTATTTAGATAGCAAGAATTTGAATCATAAAGTTAGATTTGGGTCAAATCTTTTATTTGAATTATTAAGATTAAATGTATTTGAATTTAATTCAAATCTC
Organism: Aleurites moluccanus; assembly: GCA_948193065.1. Taxonomy (NCBI): domain Eukaryota; kingdom Viridiplantae; phylum Streptophyta; class Magnoliopsida; order Malpighiales; family Euphorbiaceae; genus Aleurites; species Aleurites moluccanus. The sequence goes on along the minus strand of CANXYC011528489.1, from coordinate 14,582 downwards.
TAATAAAATTTAACCCTTAAAAAATTTAATATTTAAAATATTTTTTTATCTAATTATTTCAAATCTACTATCTTTATTTTTAACTTAAAATCTTTATTTTTTTTTAAAATAAAATATAAAATATAATATATAAAATTTTTTATCCTCTCCAAATAAAAAATTTATAAATTTATAAATTTTAAATCATAGATTTGATTCATGATATTTGAAATCAAAATTTTAAATTTAAATCTATACATTCAAATATAATCTAAATAAATTATTTTTTTAGTTAGCTTTCGAAACTCAAAAAAATTTATAAATAAAAAAATTTTTATTTATGATTTGATCCTAAAAATTCAAATTTAATCCATAAGAAAAGAATCAATGACTTGATGTTTTACTCGAAGAAATTTTGGGATGAGTTAACCTGTCTAATAATGCCAGTATATGAGTGTACTTGGAGAGTTGCGAAATTAGTAGCAGATATTAGTTGCCTTAATAAGTTAATGCAATTCCTCATTAGACTTGATGAGAATTATATATGCTGCTAGAAACTAAAATTTGCTGATGGATCTTTGCCAAGTGTTAATAACGCTTATTCAGTGGTGCTTGGAGTTGAGAAACAGAGAGATATTCAATCTTGTGTGATTGACAATGGTGAAAACAGTGGTATGCTTATTAATACTAAGATGCATGGAAGAGAATTTGAAAGAGAGTACAATTATAACAAAGAGAATAAGAAAGGAAATTGCTGAAAGAAAAAGGATTCAAATAAGAAATCATATAAGAAATATGAGCGACGGATGCACTAAAAAGTGTAGCTGAATTGTGTACATCACAAATAATTTTGTTTACTCGTGGAGACTAAATAAAATGTTTTCATGAGAGCTTAATTAATTCACAAAATTTGAGAACATGAATTGCAGAACAGAAACAATTGCTTATTGTGATTCAAATGCAAGATTTTACTCAGGTCAAGTCCTATTCTCCATTAAAGATCTTTAACTAGCCTTCCCACTTCTCAGTGAAGACAGTTCTATCAACAATGCATATTTGGATAGCAGAGCATAAAAGTTTTTCACAATAGATAAAATATATATATATATAATTATGCAACTGTTGAACAATCAATTCTTTCCTCTCTCTTCTAATTACTTTCCTCTAATGTTATTCCTAAGGAACTTTTAGAATTACATTACACTTGATGATGCTGCTGGTTCCCCAAGCACCATCATATAGTTGAAGTAATTAAAGTTGCTAAAATTTCTGAGAATGAACCTCCTCCATCCATATTCTTTTACCCAACTAATTATTAAGAGAAAAACTTGCAAAGACCAAGCGGCCCACATATACAGATATGACCAAGGGTAAAGGCAATAATAACTTAGAAATTTAGAATCAGACCCTACAAAAGGGCTCTTGGGCACCTAATGCCTACAAATGTTAATCACCACTCGTACAAACAAAAAGACTTATCCCCTTGCTAATTAGACCAAATAGAAAGGGGTCCACAACACAGCCCCAAAGCACAAATCCAAGATAATTGTAAGATTTGGTACGAGACAACTTCTTGTCCCCCGCTAACACAATCAAAAAGCCCTATCCAGTTATTCATTAATCATTTCTTTCCCACTTCTTAACCAGACCAATCAGAATGGGGGGCCACTGACCATATCTAATGACCCAGAATTATTTCTTCTAATAGTTAAATTTGAGGTTTACTGAATAGTCACAATTTTCCCCCCTCCTTTCTAAATAGATACCTTGGTCTAGTTACAAGTCTAAAGTGCAAGTGCAACAAGGAACTGGCCTTCAGATGTGTAAGCGCAAAACTTGAGCTAATTGGATATAAAAAAGTGATATTGCCTACCTAACTAAATTCTTCATAAACAACACAAATGAAGCATGAAAATTGAGAGGAGCCTAGGTTTAATCTGCTTCCATACATTCATCTTCCTCTGCTCCAATTTATTGTCCTTAATTTTTCATCAAGCACAGATAACCCGAAAGGTTAAAAAATATTAACAAAAAGTTAAATAAGTTATGACATACTGCTTTAGGTTCCAAAATCAGTATAGTTTTGCACAAAACATTTCTCTGCACATGGCAAAACCACAAGCCTCTTCTGCTAGTTTCTTCAAGATCATTTCTTCTAAATATACATTCGGTTATTTACATCTCACATTCTTAAAACATTGCAGCCATCAACTTAGCATTACCCAGGGAAAACTACCACGCACAGCTGAATTGCCAAAAATGCTCAAGTAAGGCTATCACTACGGCATGTCAAGAGTTTGAAGAAACAAACAGAAGCAAGAGCCTGTCAGTCTACAAACCTGCACTTATCATTCTGCCTGTCAAGTAGCATCCGTCAGTCTATGAACCCACACTTTTCATTCTGCCAGTCAAGTCATTACGTGCAAGCTTTGGCTCTCAACAATAAGCCTGATCATCCACAGGGTGACCAAAAATTGCCTTGCGTTTTTTCATTACCGCATTTACGCAAACATTTTCACTCGATTTGCTTGGACATAAATCTGATGAATCTCTCTTTTTGACCCTAGAGAAGAAAGAGACCTCATCCATTTTTTTTATCTGATTGTTGAACTTACTCCCCTCTTCAGACCGACCAGTGCCAACAACTTCAACATCCTGGAGCTGTCTGTTTTGAACACTTGGCAAAGGAGCTGAAAGAGAGCCCAAACGCAATGATAGATCGCACCCAATTTCATGTTGATCCGTTGGATTATTTTTGAGATCTTTTTGATTGATTTGAGTATAAGTATCCTCATCACAGGAGAAAAGGTTTTGCTCGATACCCATCTCGACAGGTTCCAAGATGCTAGGAACAGTTTTAGGAAGAACTCCTAAACCCTGCTGGGGCTCTAAGCAACTTCCATAGTACAAGGGATACACTGAGAACAAGCTATTCTCCATGGGTAGATATTGGTTATAGTTAGCCAGATGACCGGTACCAGTTGCAAAGAGAAATTTGTTAGAAGTCCCACTGACATTCTGGCAAACAAGGTTTTGTAATTCAGAACCCAAGTTGGTTGAATTCATGATTGTGGATTTTATGAAATTTGAATAATTAGGAATGCATTGTGGGCTGGTGGTATGATTTGCTTGGATAGTGTTACTTACTATGCCAGGACAGAAAGTGTTGGCATCTTGAGTCCCAGGATTTAGGTAACAACTTGGATTACAATTTCGTTGGCTCCTGGAGGCTCTTCTTGGAGTGCATCCCAAATTAAGAGCAGCTGAGCAGTACCAAAATAAAAAGAGAAGGATTACACACATTGTGATTTAACTATAGAGAGAAATTCTTTGAGAAATAATTGCCATGATATAGTCAAATCTCTCTCTTTGGATAGATGATCATTTGAAATGGATGTGGATTTGGACTTGAGTTTTAAGTATAAAATCATAAAAATAGACATGATGTTAAATTTCAAATGCTCAATCATTTCAAATGATTTCAATGACTGGCTATCCAAATTGATCTTTATGTTTTTTAAAGGTAAGACTGTTGGATACATCTTTAACAAATATAATCTAACTTTCCAAGTAAATCCGTTCCTGAAAATTAAGCCAATATTATTTTCAAACAGCAAAAATTTCCAATGCAGAAAGAAAGGAAAAATTGGAGAATACCTTCGATGCAAGGTTGAAGAAGTTCTCCAGTTTCAGTGCTCTCATCGCGTCTAATGATTGTATTAATGGCATCATCTGTTCGATCCCAAAGTGTTTTAAGGTCCATATATTCAGCCTATACAAGAATTAGAAGCCAAATCATAAGCTTTATATAAAAACAGTAACTAATCCAGTCAATGAATAAATGCATAAAGTTTGAACCTTTAATTCGGATTTTTAGAACCCAGAGCATAGAACTTCGAACTCAGCCTCACAGTAATTGATTGATTCTAATAATTTTATTTTCTTCATAATCAATAGACAATAACCAGATGGGGAAAGGAAATTTCAATTGAGAGAAACAGAGTGATTCAGAGGGTCAAGAATAGAGAGTGAAAGAGAGAAATTTTACCTCACAATTGGCTTTGGAGTACATAATTTCTTCTGCTCTCAAGACAACAACAGGTAACTTCTCTTGCCATTCCTTGTTCTTCTTAGTTGTAGAGCTATGAACCTCATTGACAACTCTAATCAAAATACAAAGCAACAAAAAAAAAATTTGAAGACAACAAAAAGATACTAGCACATATAAACACATGAAATAGAGAAAGAAAGGAGGAGAACCTGAAAATTTCTTGAATGAGAGAACCTCTAATGGGTTGGTGTCTATCACTGTGCCAAGCTCTTCTAACACATTCATAAGGTCTGGGACCTGGTCTAGGCATCTTCACCAACTCTATGGAGAGAAAGAAGAGAACAGAGACCTCTGTTTCTTGAAAAAATAAACAAAAACCAAGACCAAGCAATGTGAGAAGTGGAGGTAGCTTGTGCTTTTGGTTTTCCTTTTTTTTCTCCCCCTTTGCTTGGCTTGTAACTCTCAACCCAAGTCCCGCACTACTTAAGCAGAACCCAGTAGTACCAAAAAATATAAGTGGGAAGTGGAGAGAGAGAGAGAGAGATGGGATTTTTGGTTTGCTTTCTTTTTCTTTATTTTCTGTCACAAACTCAATTATTTCGAAGGGTTTTAATTGATGTGTTCGGTGTGTCCCCCACTCATCCACATGCCTGCTTCCCCTAGCCCCAACTGTCTCTCTATCTATTTTATTTTATTTTTCTTTTTAATTTTTAATGGTTTTGGCCTTTTTGCCTTTCTTTTTCCTTTTTACTCTCTCTTTCCCTTTCCAATATTTTTTTTCCTGCCGTTGCCTTGGGTTCTTACGGTGAGTAGAGGTTGGGGTTTGCTTCAACGCCACCGACAGCGACAATATAAAGCAGTTCACTTCCTCTGCCACAACATTTCTTGAATGGTCAATAGAGTGATTCTAGTGGTGGGCTCATTTTTGTTTTCTTTGTACATGGAAATTTTTGAGTTACACTATTGAAATTAGCTCTTTTTTTTCCCAGCTTTAATGTATTTAGTTTTGAAATTGAATTTTGCCTTAATATTTAATTCAAGTAAATACATAATGAGTTAAAAATGATTAATGTGTTTGCTTATTCTTGGCAAAAAAAAAAAAAAACAGTTAGTGGGGATCTCACAAGTCTCAACCATGCCAAAAAAGAAAGCAATTAAAAATTGCACCTTTACATTGGGCAAATAATTTGATTGTGTACCAAAATTCAGTTTCGTAATTTAAGGGATCTGACCTGATGTCAGAAGAAAAAATAAGGGTCGAGGGAATTGTTGTGTATTTTTACACAGTAATTTTTTATGTGTCTAATTTTAGGTAATTAAAAATTTTTATAAAAATTATAATTTGATAGTGTTTTATATAATAAATCTAATAATATATTTTTTTATGCTAAACAAAAATCAAATTGACAGCTAAAAATGCATTATAAATACATTAAATTTGGACCGTTAAATATAATATATAAAATTTATAATGTATTTTTTTCTATCAATTTAATTTTTTTTTAGTATAAAAAATATATTATTGAATTTATTATATGAAATACCATCAAATTATAAATTTTATAAATTTTTATAAAATTTTTTAGATATTTAAAATTGGACACATGAGAAACTACTGTGTATCCGAAAGAAAAGGAGAAGGGAGGCCAAGCATATGTCAGATTCATAACTTTTCAAGGCATAACTGAGCTTGCCTACATGTGGGGTAAATGACACTAATTCTGTGTTTGGATGCTCAGAAAGCAGCACTGAGCCAAAGCGTAGCTCTGCTTCTGGATACTGAAAATTTAATTATTAAAGGAAAAAAGAGTAAGAGTGTAAAACCCAATACATGAATGAAATTAAGTCTTGTTGAACTCCTGACCCTGAGAAATGAGAATCTTCTTGGACATTTATGCTTTTTAATTACATTTCTGTCTCCCAGCAATCTTTTGCAGTGATGACCTCTCTTTCACTCATATACCAATTCAATAACTACTGTTTTGATCCATTGACTCTGTCATTCTCATCAACACATCTTTTTCTTTATTTTTTTAAGCATATCTAATGGATGAAATCTCTAAAATGATAAAAATAAAATTCCAATTGGGATTCTAACTCTCATTGTTCAAGGAACTTCTTTTATCCACAATTTGGTGAATTGATACACTATAAAGTTCTCAGTTCCATCTTTTTCTACAAAATGTACTAGTGTGTGTGTGTGCATATATATACAAGGGCATTGAAGTTGAAAGGGTTATAAGTGCATTGAACTTGAAAGGGTTTTGTTAGATTCTTTTGTTTTCTTAAGTATTGAGAGAAGATGCAAATTCGAAATTATGCATAAATTGCATAAAAAAAATTTATTTTAGTGAATATATGAGATATACTCATATCACATCAAGTATAAAATTAATTTTAGCTTACACTATGTGATTGACGTTGATCCAAAAAAAATTAATTTGATGAAAATTCGATTATGAAATTTTTCGTTATGAATCATTCTCACTTATAAATTCAGCAGACTTTTATATCACTGAGCTAAATTTTTGAATTAGATTATATATAATTTAAATTCTTTATCCTTATTTGAATATGAAAGTGAAAATATGATACCTCTTGTTTGAGTTTATTTGTGCAAATATTGGATTTATAATATTTGATGTAATTATAAATAAAAAAGAAATAGTGATGATGGAGAAAAGAAGCCTTACGCAAAGAGGTTTTAGACGAAAAAGCTTTAGGCGAAGAAGTCTTAGGCGAAGAGTCTTGGGCGAAGAGACCTTAGGCATGCAAGAATATCCAAGTAAGTGAAAGTTTCGAGAAAAATTTATCTTATCGAGATAAATGATGACATAAAAAATAAACAACCGTTGTTATATTGAATCATCATTGCTAATGATATGTTAGAACCATCAACTATTAGCAAGTGAGAGATAAGCTTACAAGCCGCCTATCAACCCAGAAATACTCAGAATCAAGTTACTTACCCATCAAAAGAATAAATCATGATTATGGAAAAGATGTTGGGAGAGAATATACATGAATTCAGTTAAGATACATGGACAAGAAATCAGTACAGCTGTAAAAAGCTATATAGATACTTTACAGAAAAAGACAAATAACAATTGGCTTCCCTTGTGTATTTTACAACAGTATAAATAAGACATTAAACCCTATAAAAAAATAAGTTGAATCTAGACCAAAAAATTATATCTTCATAATTATTATCAGATTTATTAACTTAAGTATTGAAGTACTAATTTTAAGCCACGATTTGGTACTTTCTTGTAATCGTTTTTTTTTTACAGGTCCAATTTCGCCAAATCAGCTAAATTCCGCTTAATCTCCAAATTAAAGGAAGACCCATTTATATAAGGAATCTTTGAAGTCACTGGAACCATTTGATTTTACTATGACAGATTAAATGTGTTCATTAAATATAGTTAGGGCTGTTGTTAAAAGGACAATATAGTAATGGGGAAGAAAAAGACAGAGAAGGAAGTAGACATATTGAAAAAGAAGAAGGAAAATAGAACAGTAAATAGTAAAGTAATTAACCCCAAGAACAATATAAAGGCAAAGATAAAAATAAAAATAAAAACGAAGAAGACAGTACAAACAGGCGTGATGTTGGCTTTGGTGGATAGCGAGAGTGGAAGCATGCTTTCTGGTACTATTTGGATGTTCTTCCATTTTTGGATGTTTATCTGCATAATTGATTTCCTGTTCAAAAGTTGCAGAGGCAAAATCTATTACAGGTTTCATTTCTTCTATTTAAAAATATTCAATCTACCAAAAGTAATCCTTTACAATAACATCTTCAATTTGTTGGTTAGGCATACATTTAAGAACTATATGTCCATAATTTAAAATGGTTGGCTGGTTTCTCCCCAGTTTTGGGGTTATATTTCTTATAAATAATACTCCATTTATTACTTTAACAAATTATTATAATGAATTGGTAAAAATAATGAATGGGACTTTTTAAAAGTTTCACATGGAAAATCATTTGACATATTCTTGTATGAATTAATATTTGAGAATTAACTAAGAACATGTTTATTATGAGAGAATTTAAATGAGAAAATGTATAAAATTATTAAATTTTACTCTAATTCTAAGTTGGGTATGAAAAATTGGTACAAATTAATAAAATTATTAATTCTATCATATGGTAAAATCTATAAAAAATGAGAATTTTAAAATCTTATTAAGATTTAACAAAATCTTTTATTTTATTGTTCGAGAAATTTCATTATTTTTTTTTATTATTTCAAAACTACCCTTTAATTTTATGAATTTATTAATCCCATTCATTTCATATAATTTTTAATTTCATAAATTTTAAATATTTCATAAAAAAAAAGGTTGATATATATATATATAGCCAAATCATATTTCCTGCTTTTGTTTATACTATTTTATATCCTTTTAAATAAGGTGGGGTAATGAAATGATTAGGCTTACTCGAAGCAAACTGTTATACAATTTTGTATTTATATTTTATAAAAATATGATTTAAAATTAAAAAAAAAAAATACACATACACCAAAAGCAATATACATGTATATATAGGACATATAAACATGTGACCTCCCCAGACCACCAAGCTTTTTTATTTTCTGAACAGCAATATATGGCCTTAATTTGCATGATTGCCACATTCGCATTTGTCATCATATCACCACCAACTTCCTTTTTTTTTTTTTTAATTATCCAAAATTCTAAATTACATATGACTATTATTATTTTCACAACATATATTATTATTATTATTATAAATAAAATAAATTTATTAAATTATATGTTAATAATAATATAAATTTTATAAATAAGAATATCTTAAAATATTTATTATTTATATTTTATTGAAATTTATACGATAATTTATTATTAAATCAGAATCTCATTATCAATTCATAATTTCCCACTAATTATATTTTTTAGAGTATGTTTAATAAATCATAATGTAATATAATATTACATAACATAACGTAATTAAATGTATTTTAAAGAATTTTTTTATTATTATGATAATTAATAGGGATATTGTGTATTAATGATAAATCAAATCATTTGTAATATATGATCTAAGTAATTGTTTCAGGCGTTAATTGGGCATAAAGCCGTTACGGCGACGCATCACCCCCAAATATCATATCCGCAGGTCACTCAATTTCTTAAGCAGAGAAAAGAAAAAATTAAAAACATGCTGTCTCCAAACCCACTCACTCTTTTCTGTGCTTTACTCCTCTGCTTGCCCTTAGCCATAATCTTCACCATTACTAGCCCAACCACCACCACAACTAGCTCCGCCGCCACACTCACTACTGGTTCTTTTAAAAACAGAGTTACCATTCTTGTTAGAAAACCTCACGCCAACAAGAACCACCAAAAACTCAAAATCAAAACCATTTCACTTCCGCCACCGCCTCCGCCGCCACCGCTAGATGATGACTCACTTCTTAGACTCGCCGCTAAAGTAAATCTGAGGCCTGTTCATCGGAAGAAAATAGCTTTCCTTTTTCTCACCACCACACCTCTTCACTTTGCTCCGCTTTGGGAACTTTACTTCAACCAAACTCCTAAACAACTCTTTAACATCTATATCCACGCGGATCCCACTTATAACTATGAGCCACCGTTCTCCGGCGTTTTCGCACACCGGGTTATACACTCCAAACTCACCAGACGCTTTACCCCTACTCTCATGTCGGCGGCGCGTCGTTTACTTGGACACGCGCTGCTTCACGACCGCTCAAATGCCATGTTTGCCCTTCTCTCTCCCTCCTGCATCCCTTTACACTCCTTTAATTTCACCTACAAAACCTTAACCCGGTCCAGAAAAAGCTTTATCGAAATTCTGAAAGATGAGGAATGGAGATATGGAAGATGGGCGGCGCGTGGTCCAGGCGCGATGCTTCCGGAAGTGAAGCTAGAAGATTTTCGGATTGGGTCGCAGTTTTGGGTTATGACACGTCAGCACGCGAGGTTAGTTGTCAGTGATGAGACGATATGGGGTAAATTTAATCGAACCTGTGTAATAGAAGACGCGTGTTATCCAGAAGAAAATTACTTTCCTACCCTTATACACATGAGAGATCCACGAGGTTCAGTGGCCGCAACCTTGACGCACGTGGATTGGAGAGAGAGGTTTGATGGTCACCCTCGGACGTACGAGGCGAGTGAGGTGGGACCAGATTTGATCGGAGCGTTGAAAAGCAGCAGACCTAGGTATGGTGATGATGGAAGTAACAGTTCAGATTCGTCTGTGACGCAAAGACACGACCCTTTCTTGTTCGCCAGAAAATTCTCTCCCGAGTGTATCGAACCGTTGTTGAGTATAGCAAAAGAGGCTATCTTAAAAGATTAGAATAATGAGAAATGGCATTGTCGCAAATTATAAGTGTTTCTGAGTGTATAAAAGGTACAACATTACCTGCGAACAACATAAATTCAGTTGATTCTTCGTAAGTGCGTTTAGGGTTTATTTTCTAACTTATTTAGATTTAATTGTAACATTTGAGTGAAATTAATACGTTTGTATAGTATAATGATGTATTTGAAGGGGAAATTTTAATAAAAATGATGAATTAAGATGAGAAATTAAGAATTAATTTAAGAGTATTAGAATATCACATTTGTTTTTAAATTATTTAAGTGTTTGATTCGCAAAATGGTTTTTAATTTTTTCAAACATTTTTTTTTATCACTGAAATAATAATTTTTAAAGTATTAATTATAGGAAATTTAATTTTTATAAAATTTCAATTTGACAATTAAAGTGTTAAATATTAAGTTTATAATGTGTCATGAATTCGAATTTCAAATACAATAAATGTATTAAATGAAAAATGTCTGATAGTTATGCTTTATGATTAGATCTTTTTGTTGATCGAGCCAGTTCCTTGGCATGCTATAGGACAAATGAACAAAAAGGATCAAATTTGAATTAAAATTTAAAAAGATTTAAGAATTTGAGCGAGGGTCCTTCCTAATTGAATATGTGGAAATGGAAATTGAATGTGTTTTTTACGGCCTGGGCCTCTTCATTTATCTGCCTGTGGTTGCAGTGCAGTGTGGAGCACCAGTCCCTTGCATAAAAAGCCAAAACTAAGAAATCCTGCTTCTTGTGGGACTTGTTGGGCTAATTACTAATCCATATTCACTATACAATAATTATTGCTTGGAAGACTGGGCCATCTTATGTTTCAATTGGACAAATAAAAGTAATGAAATTGCAATAGTTTGGGACCCAACAACACTAGGAAGCATTTAACACCATATCACGTATGTTTGGCCCATCCACCCAAAGTGACATTCTTGCATCATTGTATGCTCGAAATACATTTCACACACACACACATATATATATATATATATATATATTAAACGTGGTCGGAATGATGAATAGTTAAATCCAAATTGAATTAGATTTATAAATTATTGATTTTTTTTTTTGCCTAAATCAGTAATAAAACAACGTCGTATCGATGGCTATACCTGTCTTTTTGCTTCAGAGCTCTTCTCCGATTTGTAATTACTTATTTGTCCCTATTTTGTAAAACCATTCAACAAAACAACGTCGTTTTAATTGTCTGTATTTGTCATTTTACCATAGAGAGAGCAAAATCACCATCAACACCTGGTATGGTATATAATCTGTCCAAGAACTCATTATTAGCTAGCAGTTGGCAACTCTAATTCAGTTTGACAAACGTCTTAGGTGATTTATTATGTAGTTTTTTGTTGACTAATTATCTATTTTTCAGCTAATTTGTCCTTGACGATGCTACACAACAAAAAAGATCCTTTTTTTTTCTTGGCTTAGAATTAACCAACCTACAAAAAGAAACCACTCGAGAGTTGATAATGATGTTTGTGGTTTGAACAGGGGACAGTTCTGCCCCAGATCGACTGGGTTTTCAGTCTTGTGATTATTATTAAGTTATAATAATAAGGTCCATCCAGCAAAGGCTAATCCAATCAACAGTTCCACACACCTTACAAAAGCTTCATGTTTGTGACTAGCAATTTTCGAACAAAAAGGCGAGAGAAAAAGGAAAAGAAAAAAATGGCATAAGCAATGGTATAGAATTCTCGACAGTAATGAAAAAGAAAAAGGAAAAAAAAGAGTGGGTAATTGTTACTAAAGCTTTGGAATATTTGGACACAGTTCAATAGAAAGTTGCTTTCAACCGTACATTACACAACCACAAAAGAAAACAATCAAGTTCTTTTAACATGGATTCATGTCTAGTAATGTTTTTTTTGCATTATCATGATATGCTTAAGCGTTGATCTGGACCATTGATTCCCAGTAAGTGATGGATCCAGGCCTTAATCCAAGTCTGATTCTGTTGTGTGTCATCTTAACAAGGAGAAACGGTCATAGGAGGGGAACTAGAATTTTATATTTGGTGAGACCAAATTTAAAATGTTATAAGAATACAAATGAAAATCAATTGAAAAGTACAAGATAACATAGAAATGTATTGAAATTTAAAGGGATTATAGTTAATTTTTGTATAGATTACTCTAAATGTGAAACTAAATTTTTAATTTTAGAACATGACAGAGGAAAAATAATGTAAGTTATTTAAAATGCAAGGGATTCATAACTCAAATTTGGGGTACTAAACTCCTATTCGTAGTGGTCCATGTACACACCTTCAATTTTGGTGATGAAATGGGAACAAGGAATTACAGGTCAAGGAATTAACAAACATAAAATACAAGGCTTAAAAACATATACATATGGAATCCAATGCCATTCTTTTGATGAATATCTAAGTGCAGGGTAATTTGATTCTTTGGTTCCTACAGTAACATATGTAGGGAATCTCTTAAGTGAAGTTTCAACCTTTCCATTAAAAAGAGCCAACTCCTCTTTTCCAGATAAAAAATACCGTTTCATTTGGATCATACTAGAAAAATAAATCAAAATAAAATGTATACATAACATCTATGATGTCGTATCGTTACAGACATAAGGTCGTTTTCAATTAGCCCTCTTGCTTAGTTTTTCACACTTCAATCTGTCATTCATCTATACTTCATTGTCATCGACGCTAGCTAGCTTCTTCTATTTATGATAACCCATCAACTTAAAGCACACTCTTAATTTCAAACCCGATTGTTTTTTAGTGACATCAGGTCTTTTGCTTTTCCCAAATTTGTCTAGCTTAATTTCTAAATATAACAAATTCATGTCAATTTCTAACACCACATCTATTTTTGCCTAAATCGCCCAACTATGATAAAAATTAGTGACTAAATATGTCCAAATTTCTGTTCAAATCGATCAAGACAATTGCACAAAACACACTCAAAATTTGATATTTAATTAAAAATTTCCGTATTAAACCACATCAATTGTATTGTTAATCATCCAAGGTATTAAACCACATCAATTGTATTGTTAATCATCCAAGGTAGAACTTGATGTCAAAGCATTGATCTAAAACCAATGATTTGATTAATTATCATATTAGACTGTTTTCTAAATTCTAACACAACTGTATGATAATAACAAAATACCTTTTATAGCATAAGATGTGTAGGTTAAGTGAACCAACCTTACATCAAACCAACACCAACCATTCAGTAGGAGATATCAATGCTTAACAAAATTGAAGAATTGTTCCCTGTCCACAATAACTCTGAAGCCAAGAGAGGGACAAGAATTAGCATTCTAAGAAGCTTATCACCTACCTTCTTGCTCTTTGATCACAAAATTCTTGAAGGCTCAACTAAGGTTATAAATACTATATAGGCCTTCATACCTAATATAACTAATGACACTACAAAGAACAATCAGGGGCAAGTATTTTCCACAATTAATCCCAACAAGTGTCAATTAGATTTTGTTAATTCTAATCAAGTTAATGCTCTCAAACAAAGAATAGTATTAAACATAAAGATATAAAGAAAAATGCTAATATTACAAAGCACAACAAGATGCCCTGATTTGAATTACAGGTCTTCCAAACATCGAAATTCCCCACAATCATTAGTTGACAGAAGTCAATCTCTCCCTCTCCCTCTCAATCCCATTTTGTTCACAAATTCCATGAAGAACATAATAAAGGATTTCAAAAAAAAATATAAAGATAAACATGACATGAACAAAGAGATCTATAGATAAACAGAAAAAAATCAGTAAGGAGTGTGGTAATACCCGGCCGGTGGCCCCATTCCATTGACTGGAGGCATACCATAAGGCATCACTGGCATAGGCCCCGGCCCTGCAGTGTAGTATCCAGTGCCATTGATCTTGGCCAAACTAGCTTGGCCTTGCATTCCATCCTTCGCATAATGCTGCCATACTAGCTGCTCCTGGACAAGCAAGTGTTGTTTTTTCTCCATATCAGACATTTGCACATATGAAGGAGGCGGAATGCTCAAAGAAGCAGCGAAGGGATCCTGGTTAACTGTCTGAACTGTTCCATCTGGAGCTGGGAGAGCCAAGACAGGTGTTGCACTCTTCCCTACCCCTGGCAATGCCACACTGCTAGCACTACCTCCGCTCAATTGAGTGGTACTAACATGTTGCCTCACCATTCCTTGA
>CANXYC011528436.1:0-16234 GCA_948193065.1 Aleurites moluccanus | reverse complement strand
GGGTTTATTTTTCTGTATGATTTTCAAATAAAGAAAATAATTCCATTTACATTCACTTTTATTCTTTCCTTTATTCAAATATAATGCTAAATCCATAAAAACTCGAAGGGGCTGTAAAATGACCATTTTGCCCCAGTTCACTAAAAATTTAAAATTTTCCGATTTTGTCCTAACTGACTTTAAACCACTTCTATGCCTAAAATTAGGTCATATAACATGCATAAATATCAATTTCATGCATATATACATTATATGAACATATTATAAAGAAAGAAAAAATTTCCCCCTAAGTCCCCCTTAAAGGTCCCTAAAGGGTTTAGGTTGAGGTGTTACATGGTTGACCTTGGTCAAAGTCAAACTCCTTATGGTTGTCATGCATGCACCATATAATTTATCAAACTTTAGGAAATGACAAAATTGCCCTTAGTTCACAAAAATCTAATTTTACCCGATTGCTTTTTAACAGTCTTTTAACCTCTAATCATACAAACACATCATAAAACATGCATACATGTCAAATTCAAGCATAAACATATAGTAGATCACAACAATCAAGTCAAATCAAAATTTTCAAGAGAGCCCTTTGTGGTTCAGGTTCTAGGTTTTGACTGAGGTGTTACAATAAAGGATCAAATTGGCATGAAAAAGTCATAGGAAAACAAGGATAAAACTAGGTAATTTTGCCCTAAAGTGGTTCGGCCACTTTAGGGTTTTCACAAATAGATTCCAATTTGCATTTTAACAATTTAGACATAACAAATGATGCATATTAAACTCACCTAACACTCCAATTCACCAAGCAAAATTGCTTTTCCACCAAATTCCTCAAATTTCTCAAAGTAGGTAAAATCGGCAATTTTTTTGAACCGAATTTTTTACAACAATTTAACCATCAATTAATCATCAATAAACATCCAATTGACTTATTCTATACTCAATTTACACATCCTAACTCATTTGCACAAAATCCATCCATACAACTTAGGTTTAGGGTTTGAAGATTAGGCAAAAATGCTTAATGCATCAATTAATGCAATTAAACCAATTACCCAATCTAACTAACATCAAATAACCTTAATTAAACCATAAAACCAAACAAAATCACAATATACCTCAAAAGCTTGAAATGGCCGAAAACCTCAAGTGTGGTGTTCTTGAAATTTTCTTGTTTTCTATGGATGGAAATGGATAGAGAATGGATAATTTGTAGTTTATTTCAAGTTTCCATCAATTTTCCTTAACAAAAATGGAAGAAAAATCAATTGGAAATGGAGAAGAAAAGCTACAGATGGAAGAAGAAGAAATGGGCAAAAAAAAATTCTAAGGCAAGATTATATACTAAGTCACAAATAGTAAATTTCCTTTTGGTCCTCAAACTTTTCTTAAATTGTGCTTTTGCTACATTTTCCTTCGGTTATTTATTTTGACAATTCCGTCGGGATTTGGAATTCAAAGTGAATATTGAAACATCTTATTTTTATTAATACTTTATAATAAAAAAGTTTCAGAGCCATTCTGAAACTCAGACTGTCGAAATTCCACTATACCCCTAAAGTTTTCTTTATTTACAGTTTTGCCATTGCTTACTTTATCAGTGTTCTTAAATATTTTTCTCCTCTTTATTTTTAATGTATTTACTCATGCATATACATAATCATTTACCCTCCAGCCAAAATAAAAAATTCATCTTTCAACCAGACTGCTATTTTTACAACAGTGATATCAACACCGATATTTTCCGAAAAAGTTTATTATTTTCACTCTAACTGAGTTTCTAAAATTATTATAAGTTATTTTGATAATTTCAAACTACATACTGTGAACTTTATTCACAAAAACACGTTATGCTTTTATAGGGTATTGCATTCTACCCTCCTTCAAATAAATTCGTCCCCGAATTTAAATACACATATACATATATACATACATCTATATACATCAATGATCCAACAAGAAGGAATATTTTTCCCTCATGTGCACTCTGGGATATCTTTGTTCCTCAGTTGCCTGACTTGTCTATCTATAATTTCTACTGGTAGCTACTCAAATGACAAGTCTTCATTAACCCCAATATCTTGTACCTCTAATATATGCGATGGATCAGACACATATTTCCTCAGCATAGAAATATGGAACACTAAATGAACATGGCTCAAATTTGGTGGAAGAGCCAATCTGTAAGCCACATTGCCAATCTTGTCAAGTATCTCAAATGGGCCTACAAATCTTGGTGACAACCTCCCTTTCTTTCAAAATTTCATAACACCTCTCATTGGTGAGATTTTAAAGAAAGACATGGTCACCAACTGCGAAATGAACATCCTTGCACTTCGGATCAGCATAACTCTTCTGTCAGCTGAAAGCGGTCTTCATCCGATATCTAATAATAGGAACCTTTTCCATCATTTCCTTTATCAATTTTGGTCCCTCTATCTATTTCTCTCCTGGTTCCATACAACATACTAGAGATCTGCATTTCCTACCCTACAGTGCTTCATATGGAGCCATTCTAATAGAAGAATGGTAACTATTGTTGTAGAAAAACTCAATCAGTGGCAGATACTAATCCCAGTTGCCTTTGAAATCCAGAACACATAATCTCAACATATCCTCCAAAGTCTAGATGGTCCTCTCTGACTATCCATCAGTCTATGGATGGAAAGCTGTACTGAACCTTAACTGGGTGCCCATAGCTTCCTGAAACTTATACCAAAATCGAGAGTTAAACTGCGTACCCCTATTCGATATGATCATCACTGGCACTCCGTGAAGCCAAACTATCTTGTCCACATATAACTATACATACTGAGCTGCAGAGTAAGTAGTCTTAACTTTCAAGAAATGAGCAGACTTCATCAATCGATCTATAATAACCCATATATAGTCGTAACCCCGTGTAGTCCTCGGTAAACCGACCATAAAATCTATAGTAATCTGCGCTATTTTGGTCGAACCCTAATTGCCCATTTTTGCCTTTAATTTTTGCTTCATTTTGTATTATTTTCCTAAGCCAATTTGATCATTTTAATGTTGTTTATTATTGTGTTTAAAATGCCTATTGAATTTCCTATAATGTGTGTTGTTGATCAATGTTGGAGTTGCACCCAAACCTTGTCAAATTGTCTATCCAAAGTTGCCCACCAAGTGTTTGTTAAAACGCCTAGTTCAAAATCCATAGGCCTACCATTTCAATGCCATCGTCGCCAGCGACATTGGTGTGCTAATTGTGCCAACCTTATGTTCATATTTGACCAACCTATGTTCCCTTCCATTGTTGTTTGCCAAACTCCTTGTCATTATATATCTACTTGCTATTGCTATTCCATTGGCTATATTACTACTTGAATTGATTGATAATGAATTATTGATACCTGGTGATGCCATTGTTGTGTAATGATATTTATTAGCTTGTTCCTTACTTTTATTGACTCTGATGTGGTTTGACAAAGCTGTTGCTCTGACAGGGTAGTGGGTACATATTGTCGGCAATATGCACATTGTATAATTATACCCTAACTGGGAAGGGTTAACAGTCCTAGCCATAAGACTTGATTAGTCTTATGTTTATTGATATGAGATTGATATGTGTTTGACACATATTATATGCATTTCATGGCCCTATATTTGTCTTGTTCATGTGATATACTTTTTATTGATATGAGTATTGACTTCACTGTCATCTTCTATACTTGATTCTGTATCATGTTATATCTTGAGCAGATTGACCTATTTATCTCATCTGCCTATTCTTCATTGATATTCCAGTACATATTTATAATTGATGCATATTAGATTCACTGAGTATCTTATATACTCACCCTTTCATTGTTTCCCATTTCCAAGTGTAGAGTAGGAGGCAGAAATTCTAGCTTTTGACTCTCTGTGGAATTCTGCAGTGCCTGATTATAGTGTAATTATATTAAACACAGTATTTTTGTATGTTCATATCCTAGCTGCTTCATGGGTTATATATGGTATAGTTAGTTTATGAATATGTATGTATGGCTTATAATGGAGTTTAATTAATGATATGACATGATATGATGAATATTACAGCCAATTACAGTATAATTCACAGATTAACAGAATGAATAGTAATTAATTAACTGAATAATAAATTGATGGTAATAGATAATTGCATGTGATACTAGGTTCTACGGGTGTTAGTCACCTCTGGCATCTCCCACATCTTAGGACCATTATGTCTCAAAAACAGGACGTGATAGAGGTGGTATCAGAGCATAGGTTACAGATGAATAGTAACTAGGTTACAAAGAAATAGTAACTAAGTACAATATGGGTAGAGTTAAGTAAACCATAAAGCATAGGAATTCCTGTATTGTCTTTTGCTATATTCGTCTAGTATGTATAAGTATTCTGCGTTTTTGTAATATATTAAGTACCTATTTTGTTTTCTGACAGATTACAGAGATGTCCGACAATAGGGATAGAGATGCAAAAAAAGGCAGAGGTAGCCTCTAACTAGTCCCTAGTCAGGGAGTTTTCAGTTTCAGAGGGACCATCCAGATCTCGACGGACTACAAAGGAGACAAAGAGGAGTTATGACCCTGGAGGTTTGAGATGATGCAGGGGATGATGGAGTTATGTCGAGAACTAGTAGAATTGAGGCGGGAATGGCAGAATATGTCGCCACCTCCAGTGCCAGCAGCAGTGCTACCCCTTATTGCACCTGCTGCAATTCCTAGTGCTCCAACTCCTGTATAGCCAGCTATGGTTCCTGGATAGCTTGTTGTACAGGGAGCCTGCTGAGCTATTGATGAGGGCGGAGTTTCTATGTTTAGCTTTCTAAAGTTAAACCTGTCAGAGTTCAGAGGTGATAGAGGTGATGAGCCAAATGATTTTCTTGAGTAGGTTGAGAAGATAGTTAGGAGACTACCTTGTTCTGATATCAGGGCAGTGGAGCTAGTGGGTTTGTTACTGAAAAGGAAAGCCTGGACATGGTTTTCTCAATAGATGGAGCCCAGACTAAATGGTGATCATCCTCCTACTTGGGCAGAATTCATACAGGGACTGATTGATGAGTTTCTGATAAAAGGGGTGAAGACCAAAAAACTGATTCAGTTTGAGCAGTTCGAGCAGGGTAGTAGGTCAGTGGAGGAGTATGCAAAGGAGTTTATCAGACTGAGTAGGTATGCTACACAGATTGCTCCTACTGAGGCAGATTTGATCAGTAGGTTCAGGAGGGGTTTACATGCTTCACTTCACAATGCCCTACTGGCTACAGAGTTCACATCTTTGACTACCATCATTGATAAAGCTAATCAGATGAAAGAAAAATACAAGTCAGAGAGAGCAAAAAGGGATCAAAAAAGGAAGGGAGAACCCGAATCACAGGGTAGGAGGGGGGAAGAGCAGCTCCCAGCCTATGCAGAGTGAGCCAGTGCCCAGGTTTGATCTGAGACCTCCATTTGGTAGTCAGAGGAGGAGGACACAGAGTAGGGGAGCTTTAGTGCAGTGTAATACCCTAGAAAGCCATAACATGTATGCATGAATTAATTCTCAGTATGTGGTCCATTAGTCTTGAAATGATGGGAAATAATTTTAGAGACCCAGTTAGAAAGCAAACTTGGTCCACTTGTCTTGAAATGATGGAAAATAATTTTAGAGACACAATTAGAAAGCAAACTTGACACTTTTCCGGAAACTGGCGGTGTCAGGAACACTGCCGAAAAATGGGCAGTCCAGACAATAGAAGAATTTCTGAAGTTGACTTGGGGGTAAAAGATGACCATAATTTATGTCTAATTTTGGTAAAAAGAAAGAAGTGAAAATCATTTAGGAACATTGAAAAAGTAAGTAATGGCATTTTGGTAAATAAAGGGAAATTCAAGGTGAATAGTGGAAAGTGGTCGGTCGGGGTTACAGAATGACTCTAGAACCATTTTTATAAATAAGTATAAATTAAAATAAGCCTATACACTTCTCACACTGGTATCTAAATCCTGATAGAATTGTCAGAATAAATTACAGAAGATTTAAGGACCAAAGTGTAAAGGATGGAACTTGAGGGGTTTAGTTGTAATTTTCCATTTCATTTTTGTCTTTATTTACCATCACCAATTTCGGTTCTTCTTCTCCATTTCATTGCCTTCCATTGCCAAACCTTGCTTTCTTCTTCTCCATCATCCATTTTTTCATTTCTTTATAGTTTTCTTTAGGAAATTGATAGAAAAGTAATAATTCAAGGTAGCTTTCTTCATTTCTACCATTAATTTGAAGGAAGGAGCAAAGAATTTGGAGGATTTTCAAGGAGGAAGTTTCGGCCACCATAGTGCTTAAAGGTAAGAATGTTGATTTGTTTGATTTGATTAATGATTTAGTGTTTATTTAGGTTGAATTAGATGGGTATTATGTTTGATTACATTAGTTTGTGTTAATTTGATGAAATTCCCAAATTGATGGCTTGACTTGAAGTTGTAAAGGATGATATGTTGATTTAGTGTTTGTATTGGTTAATTAATGATCGAATTAGTCAATTGGATGTATTTAGGTAATTAATTGATGTAGAATTGGAGATTGTTGAAGGTTGGTTTTCAAAGTAGCAAATTTGGAAAAATTCGGTGGAATTGGTTCAATTGGAATGTGAATTGGCTAATTGGATCATTAGGTGAGTTTACATTGCATCAAATATCATGTTTGAATCATTGAATTGATAATTGGAAACTATTTGTAAAATTCACCTTGTGGCTGAACCACTTTTGCCCTAATTGTGCGTATGTTTTGCTTGGTTTTCTTTGATTTTTCCTTAGCCATTTGATCCATTTTAATGTTGTTTAAATTGTGTTTAATGATAAATTTTCTTTGTGTGGCAATGTACCTTGTGTTTTGTTGAATTAGGCAAGCCAAATTTACCACCAAGCCTAACCTATTAGCTTGCCATTGTGTGCCCACCAAGTATTCTATGAAATGCCTAGTTCATTTGCCATTGGCCTATTGGTTTGCATGCCATAGGCCTACCAATTGAATGACATTGTCGCCAGCGACATTGGCATGCCAATTGACTTACCATTTTCGGCCACTGAACCAACTTTTGTTTCATACCTTTCCTTATTTCCATACTTACTATTATTAATTGTACATTATATATGACATTGCCATGGAGCATATTGAATACTGTACTGACTAATACCAAACTGATTGTTATTGTATTGACTGTTATCCGGATGCCAATGTTGCTTATGGTATCCTTCGTTATTGACACTGATATGGTTTGGCAGAATTACCGATTCTACAGGGTGGTGGAGAAATACTGTCGACCTTGTACACATTGTACTATTAAACCCTAGCTAAGAGGGGTTATGGTCCTGACCATAGGGTCTGATCAGCCTTATGCTTATATGATATTGGTGACCTACACGGTCCATATATATTGATTGACTGGAGATTGTATGATTTCTTTTCATACAGTCCATCCCATTATCTGTCTTGCCATATGTAACCGAGCTTATTGGTTATTTCTTTGGCATTACTGTACCATGATATCCATTATGTATACTGTATTTCTTTTAACTGATACCATTGCCTATTTATACCTATTATTATTTATTGTGATGCTTGTAAATTCACTGAGTATCATTCATACTCACCTTTTTGTTTGTTTACCCCTTTCAGGAGAGGAGTAAGTTGCAGGATCCAGTCTTCTATCTTACGTGGATACCTGCTACAGACTATTGTGTATATTTCTGAATATTCTGTATTTATTTTTTATGTTCATTATCTAGCTGCTCCATGGGTATGTATGGATTAGCTAGGAGATGAACATTGTTTATATATATGACATTGATGGTAAATATTGATTATATATGATGCATGATATATGATACATGATTGTGACAGCCATTCGCAGAATGATTACAGAATCCATAACAGAATGATTAACAGAATAACATAATAGATGGTAATTATAATAAATGAATAATATATTGAGGTTTATAAATTATGCATATGGTACTGGGTTCTACGGGTGCCGGTCGTCATTGGCATTTCTCGTGCCCTAGGACCATCGCGGTCCGGGAAACTGGGTCATGACATGCAGTCAGCACTAGTTTATTCTCACGGTTCTTCTATACTGCTACACAGATGCCCAACGTGCCTATCTATAGTTTCTATGGTAGAAGGCATGGAGGGGAGTGTTGACAACAAACAAGTGCTTGCCTGAAATGTGGGCAACATGGTCATTTTATCAGTAGATGTCCTTTATGGGGTGATCAGCAACCATCTGCTATAGTTTCTTAGCCTACTATTCAGATGAGTCCGAATGTTGTCAGATAGGCTTCTGGTAGGGGCAGAGGCAGAAGACAGGCACCGAGTAGCAGTCAGGCCCCAGCAAGAAGAGGACAGGGGTGAGTTTTTGCAGTGAACACTCAAGAGGCACATAGATCTGATAATGTGGTTATAGGAACTATTTTAATACAGAATGAGATTGCTGATACATTATTTGACTCTGGTGCTACACATTCATTTGTTTCACCCCAGTTTGCACCTGAGTTGAATAAAGAGAAACAATTATTGAGTGTGTCTTTAGTGATAGCTACACCTATGGGGGAGAGTATAGAAGTGGATTATTATTACCCTGATTGTGTGATTGAGATAGATGATAACACTTTGCGTGCTGATTTGATTGAACTGCCTGTGTTAGAGCTTGATGTGATCCTTGGTATGGATTGGCTAATGACACATTGTGTAGTTATTGATTGTTATGAGAAGGGGGTTAAATTCCAGCCTGAAAGGCAACTAGAGTTTGAATTCCTGGGTGTTCAACGGGAGTTCAGAATCAGTTTTGTTTTTGCTATCCAGGCTAGAAGGATGATATGAAAAGGTTGTTCAGCATACCTGGCTCATGTGATAGATGTATAGAAGACTTCTATAGAGATTGATCAGATACCAGTGGTTCGGGAATTCTCTGATGTCTTCCCTGATGAATTGCAAGGATTACCCCTAGATAGGGAGATAGAGTTTGAGATTGAGGTGTATTCAGGCACCGATCCGATATTCATTCCTCCGTATAGAATGGCACTGGAAGAATTGAAAAAGTAAAAGGTGCAGTTGTAAGAGTTATTGGATAGAGGATTTATTAGATAGAGCAGCTCTCCGTATAGTGCTCTAGTGTTGTTTGTAAAAAAGAAGGATGGATCTTTGAGGATGTGCATTGATTATAGGCAGCTGAATAAGGTGACAGTGAAGAACAAATATCCGTTACCACGGATTGATATATCTATTTGATCAGTTGCAAGGTGCCAGTCATTTCTCTAAGATTGACTTGAGATCTGGTTATCACCAATTGAGAATCAAGAAGGGTGATGTATATAAGACTACTTTCAAGACCCAATATGGACATTATGAGTTCCGGGTGTTGCCATTCGGGTTGACTAATGCACTGGCTGCATTTACGGATCTGATGAATAGAGTATTTAAGACATTCTTAGATAAGTTTGTCATAGTGTTCATTGATGACATTCTTATCTATTCCAAGAGTGTGGAGGAGCATTTAGAGCATCTGAGGATTGTACTATAAACACTTTGGGAACATCAGTTGTATGCTAAATTATCTAAATGTCTGTTCTGGCTAACTGAAGTGTGTTTTCTAGGGCACGTGGTTTGTAAGGATGGTATTATGGTAGATCCTCAAAAGGTTGAAGCAGTTGCAAATGAGCCTCAACCTACCAGTGTTTTTGAGATCTGTAGTTTCCTTGATATGGTAGGATACTACAGAAGGTTTGTGAAGGATTTCTCAAGAATTGCTGCTCCGTTGACTTAGTTGACTCGAAAACAGGAGAGATATCTGTGGACTGAAGAATATGATAGCAGTTTTTAGACTTTGAAGTCTTGCCTCATAAGTGCTCCAGTATTAGCATTGCCATCAGAGGATGAGAAGTTTACAGTGTATTGCGATGCTTCCCGAGTTGGATTGGGGTGTGTTCTGATGCAGAACCGGAGAGTGATTACTTATGCTTCTCGACAGTTAAAGAAGCATGAGGTGAACTATTCGACATATGACTTAGAGATGGCAACAGTGTTATTTGCACTGAAGATCTAGAGACATTATTTGTATGGGTCTAAATGTGAGATATATACTGATCATAAGAGTTTGCAGTATATATTTCAGCAAAAGGATTTGAATCTTTGGCAGTACATATGGGTTGAATTGCCAAAGGATTATGATTGTGAGATCCTTTACCATCCGAGCAAGGCTAATGTTGTAGCAGATGCATTGAGTCGAAAGTCTATAGGCAGTCTAGCTCACATCTCAGTTTTCAGGAGACCATTGATCCGTGAGATGAAGGAGTTAGCTGATATGGGTGTATAGTTGGATTTGGGATCCCAGGATCGTAACCAAGCTCTGATAGTCCAATTTTGGGTTAAGCCACTATTGATTGATCATATTAAGGTGGCACAGGATAGGGATCCATATCTTCTGAAGATGAAGGAGATGTTCAGAATGGTAAGGCAGCTGAGTTCACAGTAGAGAATGATATACTGAAGTGTAGGAAATAGATATGTGTACCTAACATTGATGGGCTATGGGATCAGATTATGAGAGAGGCTCACTATTCATCATATAGTGTACATCCTGGAATTACCAAGATGTACCATGATCTGAGGGATGTTTATTGGTGGCCTGGTATAAAGAGGGATGTAGCTCGATTTGTTTCTTCATGCTTAGCCTGTCAGTAGGTTAAGTTTAAACATCAGAAGCCTTCTGGTTTGCTTTTGGAGATTGAGTTTCCAAAGTGAAAATGGGAGCAGATTACTATGAATTTTATAGTTGGTTTACCAAAGACTACACGGGGTTATGACTCCATATGGCTTATTGTAGATCGATTGATGAAGTCTGCTCATTTCTTAAAAGTGAAGACTAGTTACTCTACAGCTCAGTATGCACAGTTGTATATGGACAAGATTGTGTGGCTTCATGGAGTGCCACTGATGATTATATCAGATAGAGGTACACAGTTTACTTCTCAATTTTGGCAGAAGTTCCAGGAGGCTATGGGTACCCAGTTATGGTTCAGTATAGCTTTCCATCCACAAACCGATGGACAATAAAAAAGGACAATCCAGAATTTGGAGGATATGTTGCGGTTATGTGTTCTGAATTTTAAAGGTAACTGGGATCAGTATTGTAATATCCTAGAAAAGTCTACTATAATTATATGATTATTGTTCTCAGTATTTGGTTTGAATTCATCAAAATGACTAAAAATAATTTTAGAGACTCAGTTAGAACGCAAACGAAATATTTTTTCGAAAAACGTCGGTGTCGATAACTCTGTCGAGAAAATAGCATTCCGGTCAACAGATGAATTTATGATTATGACTAGGGATAAAAAATCATATATATACATGTGTAATTACGGTAAAAAGAAAGAGGTTAAAAATGTTTAGAAACATTGAAAAAGTAAGTTATGGCAAAACCATAAATAAATGGAACTTTGGGGGTATAGTGGAAATTGGACTGTCTGAGTTTCAAAACGGCTCTGAAATTATTTTTATAATAAAGTATAAATAAAAATAAGATGTTTGAATCCCCACTTTGAAATCCATATCCCAACTGAATCGTCAAAATAAATTACAAAAGGAAATGTGGCAAAAGTATAATTTAAGGAAAGTTTAAGGACCAAAATAAAATTTTTCACTTGTAACTTAGTATATAAGCCACACTTAGAAAATTTTCTGCATTTCTTCTTCTTCCTTTCTCTTGGCCGAAAATTTTCCCTTCACTTCCCACCCACTTTCCTTTAAATTTCTTAAGGAAAATCAAAGGAAATTTGAACCAAACCATATATCTTCCATCTTCCATCCATTTTCTACCTTAGAGAATCAAAAAAATTCAAGAATCACCAACTTGTGGATTTTGGCCCAACACTCCATTTTAGATAAAAAAAAAATGTTGTTTTGTTTGATTTTATGGTTGATTTAGATATTATAGATGTTAATTAGATTGGGTAATGAGTTTAATTGAATCAATTGATACATATAGCATTTTTTCCCAATTTTTCAAACGCTAACCTATGTTGTATGAATTAGCTATATGATTTTGGATTATTTTATGTTAATTGAGCTTAGATTATGTTAATTGGAGGCTAATAGATGAATTAATTGAGGTTGGTTTGATGTAGAAAATCATATTGATGAAGATTGCTATTTTTACCTACTTTGAGAAAATTGGTGGCAAATCAATTTTGGTGGCTTGTTTGGTATGCTAGGTGAGTCTTTTATTCATCATTTAACATGCCTAAAGTATTAAAATATCAATTGGAATTCATCTCCAAAAGGGCCATGTTGGCTGAATCCTATTAGGGTATTTTTGCCTTTGGTTTTGTTTCATTTTACCTTGAATTCCTGTGCCAATTTGATTCATTTAATGTTGTTTATAGTTTTGTTTATAATGGCTATCATAATGCCTATAATGTGTATTTTTGTTGATAATTGAGGCAATGTTGGAGTTGCACCCAAACCTTGTCAAATTGTCCACCCAAAGTTGCCCACCAAGTATTTGCCAAAATGCCTAACTCAAAATCCATAGGCCTACCATTTGAATGCCATCGTCACCAGCGACAATGGCATGCCAATTGCGTCAACTTTTTGTTCATTTATGACCAACTTATGTTTCATCCCATTGTTGTTTGCCAAACCCTTTGTCATTGTATAACTACTTGTTATTACTATTCATTTGGTTATATTGCTCCTTGAATTAATTGATAATAAATTAGTGATACTTGGTGATATCATTATTGTACAATGGTATCTATTGACTTGTTTCTTATTTTTATTATCTCTGATGTGATTTGACAGAGCTGTCGCTCCGACAGGGTAGTGGGTACATACTGTCGACAATGTGCATATTGTATAATTATGCCCTAGCTGAGAGGGTTATTAGTCCTAGCCATAAGACCTGATCAGTCTTATGTTTATTGATATGAGATTGATATATGTTTGACATATATTATATGAGTTTAATGGCCCTATATATGTCATGTCCATGTGATTATTGACTTTACTGTTACCTTTTGTACTTGATTCTGTATCCTCTTATCTCTTGAGCAAATTGATTTACTTACTTTATTTGCCTATTCTTTATTGATATTCCATTACATATTTATTGGTTGATGCATATTAGATTCACTGAGTATCTTATATACTCACCCTTTCATTGTTTTCCACTTCCAGGTGCAGAGTAGGAGGCAGAAATCCTAGCTTTGATATCTCTGTGGATTCCCGCAATATTTTATAGCAGTGTAATTATTATGAAACACTGTATTTTGTATGTTCATGATCTAGCTACTCCATGGGTTGTATATGGTATAGTTAGTTTATGAACATGTATGTATGGGTTATTTTGGAGTTTGATTAATGATATGATATGATATGATATGATATGATGAATGCTACAGCCAATTGTAGTATAATTTACAGATGGATTACGATTGACAGAATGAATAGTAATTAAGTAACTGAATAATAAATTGATCATAATAGATGATTGCATGTGATACTGGGTTCTACGGGTGTTGGTTGCCTCTGGCATCTCCCGCATCTTAGGACTGTTGCGTCCCGAGAATGGGTCGTGATAAGTATCTGCCGTTGATTGAGTTCTCCTACAACAACAATTATCATTCTTCTATTGGAATGGCTCCATATGAAGCACTGTATGGTAGGAAGCGTAGATCGCTAGTGTGTTGGGTGGAATCAAGGGAGAAATAGTTAGAAGGCCCGGAATTGATAAAAGAGATGATAGAAAAGGTGCCTATTATCAAAGAATGGATGAAGACCGCTTTCAGCAGACAGAAGAGTTATGTTGATCTAAAGCGGAAGGATGTTCATTTTGTAGTTGGTGACTATGTCTTTCTTAAGATCTCACCAATGAAAGGTGTTATGAGATTTGAAAAGAAAGGGAAGCTGTCACCAAGATTTGTAGGCCCATTTTAGATACTTGAGAAGATTGGCAATGTGGCTTACAGATTGACTCTTCCACCAAATTTGAGCCATGTTCATCCGGTGTTCCATATCTCTATGCTGCGGAAGTATGTATCTGATCAATCGCATGTATTGGAGGTACAGGATATTGGGGTTAATGAAGACTTATCATTTAAGGAGTTACTAGTGGAAATAGTGGATCGACAAGTCAGGCAACTGAGAAACAAAGAAATCCCAATGGAAAAAGTGTTTTGGAGAAACTAGTCGATGGAGGAGTGCACATGAGAGAGAGAGTAGGACATCAAGAATAAGTATCCATTCCTGTTCCAACATTGAGGTATGTATTTATTTTAAATTTGAGGATAAATTTATTTAAAAGGGGGTAGAATGTAATATTTTAGAAAAGCCTACCATAAATGCATGTTATTATTCTCAGTTTTTGGTTTGGAATCATCGAAATTACTAAAAATAATTTTAGAGACATAGTTCAAACGCAAATGAGATACTTTTTTGGAAAACACCGGTGTCAATAACACTGCCGAGAAAATAACAGTCCAGTCAACAGATGAATTTCGAATTCAGATCAAGGAGTAATGAATCATATAAGTGCATGTGTAATTGTGGTAAAAATAAAGAGGTGAAAATGTTTAGGAGCACTGAAAAAGTAAGTGATGGTAAAACCGTAAATAAATGAAACTTTGGGGATATAGTGGAAATTAGACTGTCTGAGTTTCAGATCGGCTCTGAAACTATTTTTATAATTAAGTATAAATAAAAATAAGCTATTTGAATCTGCACTTTGAAATCCAAATCCTAACAAAATTGTCAGAATAAATTACAAAAAGAAATATGACAAAAGTATAATTTAAGAAAAGTTTAAGGACCAAAATAGAATTTGCCAATTTTAACTTAGTATATAAGCCACACTTGAACAAATTTATGCATTTTCTTCTTCTTCTTCTCCATTTGCCGAAAATTCCATCTTCTTCTCCCATCAAATTTCTTTCAAATTTATTAAGAAAAATCAAAGAAAATTTGCAAACCAACATTGATTCTTCCTTCTCCATTAAAATTTTGCTTAGAAAATCAAAGGAAATCAAGGACCAACTCATTGTAGATTTCATCCCACACATCCATTTGAGGTAAAATATTGATTTGTTTGATTTTATGTTAGATTTAGATGTTATAGATGTCAAATAGAATGGGTTTTATGTTTAATTACATCAATTGATGTATTTAGTATTTTCCCCATTTTTCCAAACCCTAACCTAAGTTGTATGAACTAGATATGTGATTTTCACTTATTTTATATTAATTGAGCTTAGATTATGTTAATTGGAGGCTAATGGATGAATTATTTGTGATTGGTTTGGTGTAGAAAATCTAAATTGCCAAAGTTGTCAATTTAGCCTCCTTTGAAGCTTTAGGTGAAAAATCAATTTTTCAAACTAATTTAAAGAGTGAGGTGAGTATTTCATGCATCATTTAACATGCCTAAGATGTTAGAATGTTAATTGAAATTCATTCCCAAAAGGGCTATGTTGACCAAACCCTAATTGTCCATTTGTTCCTTTGATTTTTGCTTCATTTTGTCTTATTTTCCTAAGCCAATTTGATCCTTTTAATGTTATTTATTGTTTTGTTTAAAATGTCTATTAAATTGCCTATAATATTTATTGTTGATGATTAATGGGGCAATGTTGGAGTTGCATCCAAACCTTGTCAAATTATCTATCCAAAGTTATCCACCAAGTATTTGTTAAAATGCCTAGTTCAAAATCCATAGGCCTACCATTGTTTTCATCCATAGGATGTCACTACCCGGTTTCCCGGACCGCGACGGTCCTAGGGCACGGGAAATGCCAATGGCGACCGGCACCCGTACAACCCAGTATCACATGCATCATCTATAAACCTCAATATATTATTCATTATTAATTAGTTACCATTCATTCTGTTATTCTGTTATGTATTCTGTAATCGTTCTGTAATTGGCTGTAACATTCACATATTATATCACAATACCATCATTTAACTCAGAATATCATCATCATTATATATATCATATACAATGTTCATCTCCTAGCTAACCCAATACATACCCATGGAGCAGCTAGATAATGAACATTAGAAATAAATACAGTAATCCAAAAAATATACATCAAAAATTGTGGCTGATATCATGGGATGACAAAAGATAGGAATTTGCAATCTACTCCTCTCCAGAAATGGGTAAACAAATAAACGGTGAGTATAGATGATACTCAGTGAATTTACATGCATCATCAATGAAATA
>CANXYC011528239.1:0-12902 GCA_948193065.1 Aleurites moluccanus | reverse complement strand
TGCCTGGCCAAGCATGTGTGCACGTTAAGGTAGCAAGGCTACCGATACATATGTTATGATATGTGATCAGTTCTTCCAGATGATATTTGATAATGCCATTCTTTGTGGGCATTCTATGTTCTACAGATGAACCATGATTTGAATTTAACATGATTTGATATAGCCAAATTATTATGAGGACCACTTTTCTTTCAAGTAAAAGCCTATGACTTCCTTCATGCCTATATGTATATAATTATTTGTTCTTTGACCATGATTTAATATTTCATTCTCATTGTAAAATGATCATATCTTACTGAGTTGAAGGCTCACTCCTCTTCTGTGGATTTCAGGTAGTAGTTTAGCTCGTGAGGGAGCTAGCCGAGAAGATCAAGCTTCCTGACTTTTTCATCCAAGAAACTTTCATTGTAAAATCTTTTGTTATATGATTATGTATAATTATTGAATGGTATTATGACTCGATATGAAATCGAAGCATACTGTAGAGCTCCGTAGCTAGTCTTTTGGGGAATACTAGAATATTTTGATGTATGAATGTTATCCTTTGGATACTCTTGTTCCTCTTTGATGATAGATGTCTTCTTTAGATCATTAAGGAACAAGAGAAAGATATGGAATGATATAGTAAAGAAATGATTTATGCTTGAATGGATTATGATATGTTATAGCATGATATAAATATATGATATAATTGTATGTAAGATTCAGAATCCGTGAGTTCTACGGGTTTATGGTGGCCTTAAGCCTACCCTTGCCCTAGGACCGTCGCACCACTGGAGTTGGGGTGTGACAATTATATACAGTAAAACCTCAATAAATTAATACTCGATAAATTAGTAGGTTCCATAATATAATAATTTTCTATGGTCTCGATTTGAATCTATAGACTAAATTAATAATTTAAATAAATTAATAAAATAATATTTTTCTAAAAATCCATACATAATTACATTGGTTCCATTTAAATTATAAATTAATAATTTATCATTAATAATCTACCAACATTTTATATATAATATATTATGATACTTTATTAAAATATAAGTTTATTATTATTTATTTTTTCTTAAAATTTAAATTTAGTTGGATTTTATCTTTAATTTTTCTTATTGAATTTAAAAGTTATGAGGTTGAACTCACGAATTCCAATAAAAACTTATGAAGTGTTATTGATACATTGAATACGTTCTCATTTCTAATTTCGCTTGAGTGTATTTGATATTATATTTTGATTAACTTTCAAGTGGGTTGAGGGGGGCTGCTGTGTATTTTTACACAGCAGCACAGCAGCCCCTCATGTGTTTAATTTTAGATACCTAAAAATTTTTATAAAAATTTTAATTTGATAGTGTTTCATATAATGAATTCAATGATGTATTTTTTATGCTAAACAAAATTCAAAAGAACAGAAAAAAATACATTATAAATTTTGGGTATTATATTTAACGGTCTAGATTTAATGTATTTATAATGCATTTTTAGCTGTCCATTTGATTTTTGTTTAGCATAAAAAATACATAATTAGATTCATTATATGAAATATTATCAAATTACAATTTTTATAAATTTTTATAAAAAATTTTAGATATCTAAAATTGGACACATAAGGGGCTGTTGTGTCTTCAACCCCTATCAAGTGAAATTCGTTAGAAATTTATTATTGCAATTCTTTTTAAGTGCTGAGATACTTTTTACTATATTCACATAATGTTTTGCGTATCTCATATGTCATTATTGATTTTTGAACACTTTTTAGATGAAAAGTTATTCTAATTATGAAAAATATAAGAGGTTTTTTGTAGTGATTTATATAAAAATTATTTTAAATATAAACAATTATACTCATTTTTTTTATCTTTCATTTAATTCATATTCAATTTACTCATATTTTTATGTTCAATTTATTTAATTCATATTCAATTAATAACATATTTTTTTTCATTTTAATTAATTTATATTCAATTTATCATATTTTTTAATTGATTATAAATTAGTAAAACATTATTTTTTTAATTAATTAAATATTATTTGTTGAATTATAAATACTCTTTTTAAATTAATAAATTATTAATTTATCAATTAATTAATATCTCTTATAATTAATATAATTTATTGATCCCATCATTAGTAATTTATAGAGATTTTACTGTGTATATATTCATAATTTATGCCTCACCCCTCACCCTTTTCTATCTATTAGACTCCTTTATAAAATGTTTCGACTCCCTTATAATACATGTTTAAAATTATGGGTCTCACTATTGTATTGACTGATCATTATATTTTGAAAATTGATTTATCGGATGATATTTTGTCATATTTTTAATCTAATCGAAGTACATAGTAGTCACATCAACATAGTACGCTAAATCGGATGGATACATCATGTTCACGTTAGCGCCATGTGTAATAGGAGTAAATAGCACCACTCACTGGACTTTCACTTTTTTATTTTTTATTACTAAACTTTCATCATTTTTCTATTTTTATCACTAAACTTTCTAATTTTTTACTTAAGAATTTATATTTTTGTTTAAACAATTTTCAAATACAACAAAACATCTATTTAATTTAAAAAAAAAATTATGTTATTATTAATATTAACTCAAACATAACTACTATATGGATTAAAACATATAGAGGATCAATAAACATTTTGCATATACTTTTTTATATAAAAATCTTCATAATTATGATCAAAATTACAATGCAAATCGTGAAACTGTAGATATTTTGGTCGTATTGACTATTATTGTTGTGTTTTTGTCTAGCATTGGAGATTCAATTTAGTGTCTTATAATAGAAAAACAGAAAAAGTTTAATGTATTTGTTATGAGAAAAAGGTGGAGATTCAATTTTTTCCTCTGATCTGAAAGCAATTCAATTACAGTTTTGTAAATTAATCTAAAATCTAATGATATTTTAGATCTGATTAATAGATTTATATTATAATTTGGATCATAATTATAGAGGTTTTGATATGGACAAGTATATAAAAGATGTTTATTAATTTTCTGTGTGTTCTAATCCATATAATTTTAGTTATACTTGAGTTAATATTAATAATAACACAATTTATAATTTTTTTTTAGAATTAAATGGGTATTTTGTTATATTTTGAAAATAATTTGAGTAAATATATAAATTTTTAAATAAAAAATAGAAAGTTTAGTGGTCAAAATAAAAAAATGGTGAAAATTTAGTTATTAAAAAAAATGATGAAAATTTAGTGAGTAGAGGTGTTATTTGCTCTATTACATGTGGTGCTGGTATGGATATAATGTATACATCTTATTCAACATATTATACTGACGTTATTGTCATTAATCTTGAAAAATCTAATAAGATATTATCATGTGAACTAATTTTTAAAATATAATAATTAATCGATAATTTTTTTCGGTTAATAATCACAATAGAAAAATAGTAAAATTTATTAATCATTGGTGTTAATTATCTAGTTAAATTTATATATAAAACATCAAATTTAAATAATTTAAATATAAATTTATTCATCAATATATAATTAATTGAATAAAATTTAATCAATTAATTAAAAAAAATTTCAGACTCCCTTTAATAAGTTACTGACTTTAATTACTAACAATATATATATATATTACTTCGAAAAGTGTTTTGAAATCAACAGTAATATTACTAGTAGTTACTCACTCAGTAATATTACTAGTAGTTACTCACTCCTCTTTATATATATATATATATATGTATATATATAATTCATGCCTCACTTAAAATCGGACCGAATTAATCGATCGAATAAAAAATTAAAAATTAATCTGGTCAGTTTTAAAAATTCATCCCTCAAAAATCAGTTAAAAAATCGGTGAATTGATCGAATCGGACTAATTTTTTTAGTTTGAGCGGATCAGAATTTTTTTTAAATTTTTTTAAATTTTTTTTAAAAATAATAAATATCAAATTATATATATATATATATATACATACTAATTTTTTTCGATTTAATTAATTTGATTCTAATCAAATATCTAACCTTCTAATTTTTTGTGCTAACTAATTTTTTAATCGGTCCAATTTTAAAAACATAACTTCTCTCTATTTATAGGAATCCCTCGTAAATAGTTTTGACTCTCTCATAATATATGTCTAAAATAATGGGTCCCATTATTATAATTGTATTTTATTGTTAATTAATAATAAAATTAAAAAATAATATTTTATAATATTTGAAAATTTTGTTTAAAAAAATTAAAAAAAAAATCAATGCTTAAACATAATAATTAAAAAATTTAATAAGTGATTTTATTGTTAATTAATAATAAAGTTAAAGAAAAATTAATATTTTATTATGTTTAAAAAAATATTTAAGAAAATTAAAAAAATCAATCTCATTCATAGTAGGTATAAATTTTTCAATAAAATATTAAATATTAAGCGTAATGATTAAATAACCTATTAGTGATTAATAATGGATATCACTATTAATTCTTTTAATTTATTTAATTAATAAAAAATATCAATTGGTGAACTATAATAACAGATAAATTTCGATTTTATTGATATATAATAATGATAGTATAACACGATACTTAATTAACAGTTGATTTTTTATAAACTGAAAATTGAGTTTCTTAGGCTTCTTTTGTTTCGTGTATAATAGTTTTTACATTTTTTTTTTTATGTTTGTAGAGTTTAAGCAAATTAGTCTGACCAACAATATTTCATTAAGCAAAGGAAAACTAAAACATTTTCAAGAAAAAAATATATCTTTTTTCTAAATTGTGAGTTATTTTATAAAATTTTGATAAACTTATTTTTTATAATAAAATGAAAATTTATAAACATATACTTATTACTTTATTGATCACCAATAAGTGATTACTAATAATTACCATATTATCACCATATTTTTATGCAATTTTTTTCATATTTAGCAATTTACTTTTTTTAAAAAATAAAGTAATTAAGTCTAAATATATATATAGACTTATAAACTCAAAATTTAATATTTTCTAACTAATTTTTAATATTATAATAAATAATAAAAATGAGTTTTTTAAAAACGATTTTCTCAGAAAATATTTTTCTTCAAAAAATATTTTTAGAAATAAATTATTTTTCATTAAATAAATGGAGTATTATTATTGAAATATTAATGATGCAATTTGATTATTATTTTATAATAATATACAATCAAAAACAAAAACAAATGGATTTTGTTAATTTGGATAGATTATTTAATTTAATTATTTTATAATAATAATATAATACACATCCTTAGATACATTTGATTCCACAGCAAGATTCCGAGAAAAATCCATGGAAAGATGATGTGGCGTAAAGTCTTGATACCTGACAAAAGTGGTGAATTGTTGACCAACTGAGTCGACTCGTTAGTCCTTCTCCTTCCTTCAAGTCTTTAACTCACCTCGATCCTCTTATTGTCCTACCAACAATTTACTCTCTCCTTCCTTTCCCAATAAGCAAAGCCCCACACGCCTCTCTCCTTCCCTCACTCTTTCATGTATTCAAACACTTGACTCAACCCAAATCCCGGTCCAAGTCCCGGGCCAAACCTAAATGCATCCGTCCACGGCCGCCACACCAACGGCTGAGCCACCGCTGCCTCCGCCAGACAAACCACCACAAACAATTCTAGACCTTATCACAAGCGTTCTTTCCCTCCTCCTAGTTTCCTCCCTCGCCGTCCGGTCATTCATCGGGCGGTGGCAAGTCCTTCGCACTAAACTCACCTCTCTTCAATCCTCACTTTCTTCTCTCTCCGACTCCCCTCACTGGGCTCAAAATCCTCTTCTTCACACTATTCTCCCTTCGCTACTCTCAACTCTTCAGCGCCTTCACGCTCTCTCTCATCAAA
Source organism: Aleurites moluccanus (assembly GCA_948193065.1). NCBI lineage: Eukaryota > Viridiplantae > Streptophyta > Magnoliopsida > Malpighiales > Euphorbiaceae > Aleurites > Aleurites moluccanus. The sequence continues at coordinate 7,045 of CANXYC011528239.1, read as the reverse complement.
GCACTCTCTCCTCATTTCCCGGCGGTAAGCTTCTTTTTCAGAGCGATCTTGATATTGCTTCCTCTGCCCTCTCCAATCATCTCCATGACCTCGATTTGCTGTTAAAATCTGGAGTTCTCCATCAATCGAATGCTATTGTACTCTCACATCCTGGTCCAAGTTCAGGCAAAGAGGAATTAGCCTTTTTTGTACGGGATCTGTTTACCAGATTACAAATCGGCGGTGTGGAGTTTAAAAGGAAAGCATTAGATTCTCTTATTCGGATACTAAATGACGATGAAAAATCTCCGAGTTTAGTTGCTAAAGAGGGAAACGTTGCTTGTTTGATTAGCTTACTCGATTCAAGCAATCAGCGATTGATACAAGAGCAAGCGGTTTTAGCTGTGTCTATATTGGCTTCAGGAAGCGATGAAGCTAGAAAAACAGTATTTGAAGAAGGAGGATTGGGGCCATTGTTGAGAATCCTTGATACAGGGTCTGTGACTTTGAAAGAAAAGGCTGCGATTGCAATTGAAGCAATCACTACAGATCCAGAGAATGGTTGGGCGATTTCCGCATACTCCGGCGTTTCTGTATTGATTGAAGCGTGTCGATCTGGATCCGAAGCAACACAGAGACACGCAATTGGTGCTATTAGGAACGTTGTGGCGGTGGAGGATATTAAGATGGCTTTAGCAGAGGAAGGCGCTGTGCCTGTTCTAGTTCATTTACTTGTTTCACGTACCAGCGCCGCCCAAGAAAAAGCAGCTAATTGTGTGTCAATACTCGCTTCTTCTGGTGAGTATTTCCGGTCACTGATAATTCAAGAAAGGGGATTGCAGAGATTAATGGATTTAATTCAAAATATGTCCTGTTCAGAAACAATAGAACACGTTTTGCGTGCAATTAGCTCTCTCTCGGTCTCCGATTCTATTGCTAGGATTCTATCGTCATCAACCTTGTTCATTATTCGCCTCAGCGAATTTATCAAGCAAGGCAACCTAATTTTGCAACAAATCTCTGTATCATTACTTGCTAATCTATCAATAAGCGACGGCAACAAGCGAGCAATTACTGGCTGCGAAGCTTCACTGGTAAAGCTAATGGAGTTCCCAAAGCCCGCCGGTCTACAAGAGACGGCGACGCTTGTGCTAGTGTCGCTATTGACTGTCAAATCGAATAAAAAAGAATTGGTAAGGGATGAAAAAAGTTTGATGAAATTAGTGCAGATGTTAGATCCGAAACACGAGCTTGTTGCAAAGAAGTTTCCGGTGATGGTTGTGGGAGCTTTAATGAGTGGTGGAAGTGCTGAGTGTAGGAGGAGGCTTTTGGCTGCCGGAGCTTACCAGCATTTGCAGAGACTGACGGAGATGGAGGTAGCCGGAGCTAAGAAGACGTTGCAGAGACTTTCCGGTAGTAAGCTCAAGAATATATTCTCCAGGACTTGGAGGGAATAACCACAAAAGTAACTAACCCCCGCCAACATAAGGTACGGTCATTTATTATTTTTTCTAAAAGGATAAAAATAGAATTTTAATTTTACTAGATTTTATCCACCAATAATAATTTGCCAAGTGGCTATAACGATGGCTGGATGCTTACACTTTATCCATGTCTATATTTTATAATGCACACTGGATCAAGAAATTTGTGGGACCCGCTAGCTGTGGGCCTGGGTCTTTTTTATAACCGATTTGATTCGTAGGTAGTTTCCTGTATAGGTCACGTGAACACAGTAGCAATACACATTAATATAGAAGGCCAAAATGTGACGGTGGCAATAAAATAAAACAAAATTTGGTTCTAGGGTAATTCTTTGAATTTTATTTATTTGGTTAATGGTGCCCCAATTGCCAAAGTTAGACTTTGGAATGTGACTTGGAAAATTGCCTTTAAAATACATGCTTTTAAGTATGAAATGGCGAGCCAAATTGTGAGTTTATTGGGTTGTGTACAGTGTGACTAGTCAACAGTAGACACACACACATATTATAATAATTTTATAGTATTTTATTAAGGTATATTGTTATTATAATATGCAGGAGTCTGTTTGGATTTTCTAACTGTCCAAGAATGAGGAAACTACTTTTGTGGACAAAAAGCAGCAAGCTGCAAGCAACACACACCTCGTATACTCCCAACTTTTTTCACTTAATATATAATATATATGTATGTATGTTATTAATTAACACATAATCTCATAATAATCTATTAATTCTAAAATATATCCTAATATATTAGTAGATTATTATATGGCAAAGGCATGGATGCGGGTTTTAGGGAGTATCCTTAATTGCTTTTGTTAATTTCTCGTATTTTTAATCTGTTATTATTATTAATTGATTCACTCGTGAAGCTTGTGAGGGAGTTTATTGATGAATTGATGATGATTGTTGTTTTTCTTTTCTTATCAAGTTTGTTTGATAATGTACATGCCAAAGAGTCTTGTTTGTTTTTGTCTGTAATTTTAATGGATTTTGATTTTACAAAAGAAAAGTATGCAATGGATTGTTTATCTTTTGATTCTGCAATTTTGTTTGGTGTGTGCTTGTTTTTATGGGTTATTATGGACTGGACTCTCATTATGATGGTGATTATTATGGTGGATGTTGATTGATGTGGACCTAGGTGGTATGTTTATACAAATTATTTTCATTCAACCCCATTCCATAGCACTAAGCAACTTTGATTTTATCAATAGACTAAAATTAAGATTCTAGAAAGTTTCAAATTTTATTTATTACCATGTTGAGTTTGAATTTTATTTGTATTATTTGATATAATTATTAATTTAGCGGTTAAAAAATTTGTATTGTTTCGATATTAGTCCAGCTTTATATCTAATTGATACGATAGTATGGAGTATATTCATTTTGCTGTTGCTTTTCTTTCCTTTTTCTTTTCTCTTTCCAAGTAGGTAATGCAAATCAATGGCTATAATATGAGAGTTTCAGTCTCGATATACAGTATGAGTTGGCTCTTTCATTAGATTTGGTGATAGTTGTGTGGGTGGGTCCTGTTCTTTCCACTCTTTTGAAATAAGTAATCAAATAAGGTTAAGCTTTTAAGCTTCAAGTTTAGCCAATTTTAGTCATATATATCGGTTTGACTGGGCATTCTTTGAGTTTTTTAATTACAATGTAGACTCCCGTGATTTGCTGATTAATAACAATTAAGACCAATAATGGTGGCACAAGGACCGGATTTGATGTCTCTCTAACAAGTTCATTGGAAATTCCTAAAGAACAGTCCGAGGTGAGTATTTGATTGTTTTTATTACTGTAAATCTAACTATTCTTATCAAGTGAAAATTAAATCTGTCTTTTCTATACGATTGAAAAAATTCTTATAAATTTTCCCCTCGTTATCATTTTTTCATAAGAATTATTAATTGAAAATACTAACTTATTTATTTTTTTATCCTGTAAAAAAAATTAATACTTATATTTATAAAATTACACCATATAATATATTAACAATTAGTAAGGTGATATAGGAAAATTATTAAATTGTATATGGTGTATTAGAAAATGGTGCATTCTTGCTCATATTCAAGTGGAGTTCATCTTAAATAAATATAAGTTATAACTATTTTTAATACGAGTATATGGTATACTATTTTCTAATATACCAAATGCACTGAATAATTTCTGGTCCAACCATGTAAGCGAATTTTATATATGTAGTGGGGAGAGAAAGGGTCGGCACAGATGTAGGAAAGAAAGAGCCGAAAAAAGAGAGACAAGAAAATACTGTGAGGATTCCAATAGCAAAGAAGGTCACACTCACATGGGAATATGCTATACAAAATTTAGGCAGATATATTGTTAATATTCAGAAGAGGGATTTCTCAAAAAATAATAATAATAATAATAATAAAAGAAAAATATTTAGAAGAGGAGTTCATCTTACATTTACATAACATTACTACACAACACACACTCATTGCATCAGATGCTTAGTAAAAGAAAAGCTATTTTCCCTTTAAAGCTACTACACATCTGCCTAAACTATCTGTAAAGCTTCTTCTTACTTCAGCTTTCACAGTTTTCCTTTCTACTTTTCTTCTTCTTTTCCCGCCAAAATTCTAATCTTGTTGATTCTAGTGTACTGAAACTGAAACTGAAACTTGCACTATTAATTATCTCATTAAACATACCTTGATTGGTAATTTAAAAAAAATAAATAAATAAAAATTTGACCCCCAGTAGGAGCATGAAGTATATCAAATGAATAATTACTATCTATTTCCTTGGTTCCTTTAGGCTTTAATTTTTATCTGTCATTTAAAAAAATTGTTTTGTTCTAGTTTATATCGCCCTTAAAAATTTAGGAGGCATTATTTTATTTTATTTTTTTATATTCTTTTTCCTTACTACCTACATTAATGCTCAATAATTCACACATTTTTATTAAAAGCTAATGTAGTGGTATATACTTTCTTTGTCCCAAAATAAATGTCTTAATTTTTTTTTGATATATTTCAATTTAATTATCATATTTTTTAATTTAAATTATATTTTACCTTAACATTCTAATAATACCCTTGGTCTCATATAATTAATGTAAATTTTAAAAAATAAAAATATTTATTATGTTTTAAAAAATAAGGAGATGATTATATTTAATTATGAGAGATATATTAAAATAATAAATGAAATGATAATAATTAATTATGAGAGAGTAAATGCTAAAATAATATAAAAAAATGTTTTTAATATTTATGCATTTTATAACTAGGATATTTATTTTAGGACGAATGAGTATTTTTTTTTTCTTATAATTGAGACAATTTAATAGTTTTTTTTAAGGAAATTATAGTAAAATTTCTATAAATTAATATTATTGAAACTCATAAATTATACTCTTTCGGTTTTTTTTATCTGTCATTTTAGAAAATTATCCATTTCTATTTTTAATTGTTGTTTTAAATTTTCAAAATAATATTTATCCATTTTTTCCTACTTTATCCTTATAACATTTAATTAAAATACAAGAACTTAATTTATGATAAGGCTAAATAAGTCATTTTAAATCTAATTAATAAGTGTCTTAATATGTGTGCAAAACTTTAAATAACAAATAAAAAAAACAGAGGGAGTATTAATAAAGAGAAGTATTAATTAATCAATAAATTAATAATTTATTAATTTAAAAATATTTACAATTCAATAAATATATATTTAATCAATTAAAAACTCATTATATTTTATCAATCTTATAATAAGTTTAATATAAATTAAATGAATTGAATAAAAAAATGAAATTAATTGAATACAAATTAATTAAAATGGATAAAAATATATGATTAATTGAATATAAAATAATTTAAATAAAAAAAATGTGATTAATTAAACATGAACTAAATGAATTGAAAAAAAAATGTGATAAATTAAATATAAATTAAATGAAGTGAAAAAAATAAGTGAATATAATTATTTAGATTTTAAATTATTTTTAGAGTCATATTTTAATAAAATATATATTATAATTTATTAAATGTATAATATTGACAAATTATTAATTTGTAATATAAATATAACTATATAACTATCTAATGATTTTAAAAAAAGTATTATCTTATTAATTTATCCAAATTATTAGTTTAATCCATTAATTCAAGTTGAAACCATATAAAATTATTATATAATATAAATTATTAATTTATCAAATATTAATTTACACAGATTTTACTATACATTCAATTTATGACTATTTTTTTTTTTAAATAACACTACAAAAAATTCAAATATTGGAAGTTAGGAGCTATAGTTCGTCCTGATCAATGAGAGGGGATTTTTTTGTTTTATAAATATCTAATTGTAGAGGAAAATTTTTGCATATATTAAATGCAAAGTTTTATTTTATTAGATTGGTATATGTATTAAATATAAGTAAGACTTATTAAATTTTAAATAAATTATATATTAAAAAATTAAAAAATTATTGCTTATACTGAATGTATAAATTTATTTCATAAATCAAATTAATAAATAATAAAATATAAGAGAACTTAAAATTCAAACACAAAATTTCAAGATAAAAAATTGAAGACAAATATCCCAAGTTTTAGTCGTTGTTATTCAATAATTATAATTTCAATTGACTAACATTAAACTATATATATGCAACGTAAAATGACTTAACAAATCAGCACATGAGAGGATATAATTATAGAATAGTTTAATCCTACAACAATGTGAATAGAATTTGAATTTCTTTATTCCCTCTCGATTAGAATAATAATTCAATTATTAGATAATGTTTGAGCAAAAATTATTTTTTAAAAATATCATTTTAAAAAAAAAATTAAAATATTTAATTTATTTTTAAATTTTAAAATAATATTTTGAATTAATTATATAAATATTTAAAAAATTATTTAATATTTTTTAAATTTTAAAATGATATTTCATACATATTCAAATACCCTTTAATAAATTTTTTCCTTAATTTCAAAAATCTTAACCTTGAGCATTTTTTTTTTTTATCACTTGAATATGTCCACCTGCCTTCTAGGTTGGATCCGCCAAAAATCCAATCTATGGGTTGCAATGTCTAATATTTATATTTAGCCTTGGAAATATATCAATTTTTAATTTTTAATATAATTTTGATCCAACATTATTAAAACCTATAATTTTAATAATTTTCTTCGTTGATTTTTGTCTAAAGACCCCATATGGATTAAAAAGTAATTAGCAAATTATAATTTAGTTCCTAAAATTTTATTTATTTATAAAAAATATTTTTTAAAATTAAATATAAAAAATAAAATAAAATAATAACTAAATAAAAATTAATTATTTTATGTAATTGAAATTAAAATAAATATTATTTTTAATTTAAAATTATTTTTTATTATATTAAAATAATTAATTTTATTTAACTATTTACTTTTCTAAAATTAAAATAAATAGAATTATTTTTTAATTATTTAATTTATTTTCTTATTTTTATAAAATTTGAAAATTATTTTTATATATTTAATGAAAAAATTATTTTTTTATTTCATTAAAATTAAAATAATTAAAAAAATATTTTTCTCTTATTTTATATATATATG
>CANXYC011528221.1:0-12583 GCA_948193065.1 Aleurites moluccanus | reverse complement strand
TTTGGTGAAACCTAGCCATCCAACCATCCATTTTGCTTACTTTAATGCTATTTGTCCATCCAAAGTCAACATTGGTGGCTAACACATACATTTGCCACACCAAATCAAAAGCCAATGGCAAAAATCCAATGTATTGTGTTTAAGATAGCAAATTTGCAACCTACTGATCCAACCGTCCATTTCTTCATCATTTGATCCAATGGCTAGATTTAATCAAGCCTAAACTAATATCATAAGGTTTCATACATAGTATGATTCCATACCTCAAAGGAAAAGACCATAATGCCCTTAGTGCACCCAAAGCACCTCAATTGAGGAGCTTACCCGGTATAATTTTCAATCGGGTTTATTTTTTCATCAAATATTCAAATAAACTAAATAACATCATTTATATTCCCTTAAATCATTTTCTACTTCTAAATATGGTGATAATTCCATAAGAACTCGAAGGGGTGCAAAATGACTATTTTGCCCCCAATTCATAAAATTTTAAGTTTCTTCCAATTTCTTCCTAACAGCCTTTGATGTACTTTTACATGTGTAAAACTGTCTAAAATATGCATATTCGTTCAATTTAAGCAATAGCATGCATCATACATAACATATAAGCAAATAAGAAACCGCTTAAGTTTGCCTCTTTAAGCTTATGTTCTAAGCTTTTAAACTAGGGTGTTACAATTAGTTTAGTATTCAATTTAGAATCAACATACTCTTAAAAGGTTTCTAATATGTTATAAATCTCTTATCTATTTCAACTTTATCAATTAAGCCCCTTTGCTTAATTATGGTGTAATTAAACCCCAAAATTTTTTAATTTGGCTCAAATAAGTCCAATTTGAACGAAGAGGTTAAGTTTCCATCCAAATTGAGTACATTTGAGCCAAATTAAAAAATTTAGGGACTTATTTGTAACTTTGCCCTTTTATCTTATATATTTTATTATTTATTTATTTTTCTAAAATTTTCATTGTACGACATATTTTTTGTCTATTTTAATTTAATAAATAAATAAATTATTAATAATATTATGTTTGGATTAGATATTTTAAATTTTATGAAATTATAAATATTTTTATTTTATTTATTTTTTTAGCAATAGATAATATCATGAATAAATAAAAAAAATTAGTTTATGTTATTATTTTAATAATTAAACTTACATCAGAAAAATGAGCAAAGTTATTTATCAAGTAGACTAATCTTTGAAGTTAATTTTACTTTATTTGTTACAAACATTAAATTAAATTATTTAAATTAAGTGATATTTGATAATAAAAAAGATTATAAAATCTTTCATTTATTAAAGCACATATCTTATATGTTCTTATTGATTTGGATTTAATTATTAAGATTATACAATAACCGATAATTTTTTTTCTTATTTACAAATTTAACTATAACAGAAAAATGAATTTAGTACGATCCGAGAAAATTATCTATGATATTATCTATTGTTAAAAAGATAAATAAAATAAAATTATTTTTAATTTCATAAATTTTAAAATATATAATCCAAACATAATATTATTAGTAATTTATTTATTTATTAAATTAAATAGACAAAAAATATATTATACAATGAAAATTTAGAAAAATAAATAAATAATAAAATATATAAGGTTAAATTGAAAAAAAAAAGCCTTTAAATTTTTAATTCAACTTAAATAGCTCCAATTTATACGAAAACTTAACCACTTCATCTAAATTAGATTTATTTGAGCTAAATTAAAAATTTAGGGGCTAATTTGAACCACAGTTAAATAAAAATATTTTATTGAGAAAATTGACATAATACTGAGGTTTATTTGCCCTTTTGCCCAAAAAATAATATAAACAATTTTAATGTGATTTAGTTTCTCAATAGACCTACCACTGTCTCTCGAAAGATAATCTACTAAATTAATATATTATAATTTTTGGATAGATAAAATTATAAAATCTCGTACAATATCATCATTTATCATAGAAACACTATACTCATGTATTTTATATCACACCACAAAAGATCACAAATACACCTTACCAATGCAATTTATATAATACTCAATCAATAGGCAAAAACCTCAATTCAATGGGTAAAACACCCTACATTCTTGGACAAAGCCAAAAAAATTTATCTTATAATACTCCTACTTATAATATTACTCATTATCATTTTTAACTCAATAAAGATTCTCATTCAAATAGAAATAACATTAAAATAAAAATTATACCCTAAAATAAATAATCATTCACTCAATTAAAAAATATTTCTCGCACACATAATAGAAAATATCTTCTTTCTAAGTCTCATTAAGATTTGAGCCATAATGTTGAGGCTACACAATTGAACAGTTAGGTTAGGTTGCATTATATCCTCAAGAGTAGTAGATTTTGAAATTGGGACATTCTGTATAAATATTAAAATCAAGTGGAGACTTGGAAAAGAAATAAATGCAGTGCTCATCTTTATACCCAAAATTCCAAAATAAGAAGTGCTAGGGAACATGCATGAAAGACAAGTTGTAAAGATTTGCATTTACTGGAACTCAAGTATACCTAGAGCTTAGAGTTAGTGATGGAATTTTCTTTCATCAATAGGTTTTGGAAGATGCCTTAAACTTGATACCATTTTCCTGACTCCCACTAGTTGTATTTCCTGAACTTCTTTATTGCAGTGATCCACCACAAAGGAACCGCACTGCTAGCAGTTGATTTGTTGGTGAAAGTGAAAGTGACCACAGTTATTAGGTGAAGAGTCCTTGCTAAAAAAAGGAAAAACAGGGTTTGAGAGCATAAAATTGGAAATCAACCATGAATTTTCTACAAAGAATATGGTTTTAATATGATTGAATTTATATTCAGACTCAAATTCTTAAAGTTAAACAGAAATACAATAATTAAAAAATAAATAAATTATCATTAATTCTATAGTCTGGGATCAGAAACTGAAATAATTTGACATTTATTTTAAAACAGGTAAAGTTTTATTGATGATTGAGATGAATTAACAGCATAAGACTAACTTGTGGAAATAGCAGCAATCAGATTATATGATAGAAAAATACATAAATATATCTGAGACAAAAGTAGAGAAACAAAATTGTAGCTGTTATCATACGTATTACATCACAACTAAAGATCATTTCAACAGAACTCAACATAGCACAGATTTGCAATTATGAAATTATGTTTGGGTTTGCTTGTGAATTTAACTTAAAGAAAGGAGAGCAATTCAGGGTACTGTTGAGATCAGGGAGCCAATTAATTTGAGAGATCTCTATAGGCTTGACATAATATTTCAACTCAAAACCTTAAGGCTAATTATGGAGATCTCCCAATTAAATGTGCTCTCCGATCTCAACAAGTGGTATTAGAGCCGATAGCTCGGTAGGAACAAATATTATATGATGTTCGGTCTCATGGGTTGCAACCTCAATATGAAAAAATAAGATGACTCCTGATGCGTGCTAACCAATGAAATATTAAGACTATTTACTGTAAATACTCGAGACTTAGTTTTCAACGTGAAAGTTCATATTTAAGAGAGAGATTGTTAGAATTTCATATATATGAAATTTTATGTCGAAAATATAAAAAATTAAGGAGGGACATATAAGTGGTAAAGACCTATAAATTCATCGCTATATTGTGTATAGTCCTATGGAAAATGATAATGAATGTTGTGGAGGTCAAACCGTCAAAGTCTTAAATGTGCCAATAATGTGAATCAATCATCCACAGGGATTTGAATTTTGAATTATGTATTTAACCACCTTCTGAGGTAATAAGAAAAAGTATGCAATGTACAAAGACAGTGACCGTTAACAAGCCAAAATCAGAACAATCTATATTTCCCATATTATCAGCAACTCGAAACAATTTATTATAGGGGCAACATAAATACGCTAGCCATAAACTGTTGAATCCTTATTTAGGACTTAGATCCACAATCATAGTGATCAATTGATAACCAGTTTGCCAGCTAAAACATCATTGCAGCTTGTTAATAATATAATGTGCGGGGGAAAAAATTCACATTCAGTAAATACAAACACATTAAGCCATTAATATAAAAATGGGCTCTCCGGCTAACTTTTAAGCTTTGTTCTCTCAAAGCTTAATCCATCCTTGGACCATTCCATTATATTATAATTCGGATTGAGTTTCAAAATGCAATAAAAGTATTATTTCTAAACCTGGCATTGCAAGTAATCCAAGAATTAATTAGCAGAAATTGAGCCATATACAGTGTTCAAAATGCAATAAAAGTTTTATTTCTACAACTGGCATTGCAAGTAATCCCATATTCCATGTGATTAGCAGAAATTTAGCCATTGCAGTTATAAAAGAAGATGATATCAGAAATTTATTTCTGTTTTCTGATACAGAGAAAGTAGCTTATGTCTGGACCAGTACCACAGTTTTTTGGCCTGTGGTCTTCATACTTGGATTCTACTGATAGAACCGATTCGACTAAAAGGGAGCCAATGATAAAATTGATCCCTGCAGGAAATGATACATTGAAATTGTACAAGTTGTACATTCCTATGTGGGAAATAAGAAGCAACAGAAAGAAAAATTGGAAATGCAATGGAGATAGCCATTTCGTCTTTCATATCACAGTTTTTGCCCATTCATATCCTTTGTTTAGGCAAACAAAATACTTTCAGATTTACTTCATACAAATGAATATGAAGCTTAGAATTTATTTGTGAATGATAGAACTCTATAAATACAATGAGTATTTTCATTCATGCCAAACATGAAAATGTAGAATTTCAAATGAATTTCATTTAAAATTCATTTATACCATGCTTTATTTCCTATGAACAAGACAAAAGAGACAAGCAATGGGACAAGGAGCCTAATTTAATTATTAGAAGCCCAGAGTCTACTGTCGCCCCCCAAATGATGAAGATGGACGGATATGGCAGTAGTGGTGTGGCGATTCCAACCATGGTGGCTGATGATATGGCAGAGGTGTTCCGGTGGTCGGCTTGACCACTGGTGGTGCGTCCGACTATAACGGCATAAATTTTGGGATTTATATTTATTAGGATAAATTTTTTGGACAAATTACTTGAAGACTTCCTCAAATTTGTAATAAATTTTAAGTTACTACACCAAAATTAACTGTGAGTGTGGAACTTGGTGTAGTTATTTGTAACATGCATATAACTAATAAAGTCATATAATTATTAAATATTTAAAAAATAAAATAAAATCATATATTTCATATAAATTTTAGTAAGTAATATAATTATTAAATTTTTGAATCACTGTTACGTGGGTTTGGACTTATAAATTTCAATTTAAAATATCATATTTCAAATCTATGGTTTGAAATATATAAATTTATAAATCTTTTATTTGGAGGGTATAAAAAATTTAAAATTTTAGATTTTAAATTAAAAAAATAAAAATTTTAGATTAAAAGTGAATACAGTAGAATTAAAATAACTAAATAAAAAATAATATTTGAAATATTTAATTTTTAAAGTGTTAGATTTCGCTAAGTATTTGAATCAAATCTAAATTCACTTATTTTATTTGTAAATTAATTTACAATAAAATTTATTTACAAATGAATTATCATGTTTGGTATATTAAATAATAAATATAAAATTCATTTTAAATAAGATAAATATTGTGTTTGGTATAATTCTAAAATTTAATTTAATATTTCATTTAGTAAAAAATATTCTCATAAGTGTATTATTTATTTATTTATTTTTCTTTCAAAAATTTCATATTACATTAATGAAAATATAATTATTTATAACTCAATTTAATATTTATCAATAAACTCTTTTATATATATATATTTTTTAAAAATAAAATATAATTTTGATAATAAATATTTAAATTTATTAAGAGTTTATACTTATGAAAAAATTTGAAAAAAAAAATCAATTAATTACTTTCAGCCCTCCTTAATTCAAGATCTTTTATTATAATATTGATGAAGAAAATTATTAATATTTTTTTTGTTAATAAATTATATAATATTTTATTTCTATAAGGATTTTTTTTTTAAATAAAGATTATATATTTAATTAAATAAAATAAATTTAAAACATCTAATTGCATATGTCATTGTAATATAAAAGCATCTAAATGTAATATATTATATATGTATATTTTACTTATATTTATAGGCCTTGCAAAATTATTTAAAGAATTTCATTATGATTTTGCCAAAAGCTCTAATTTGATTAAATCCTAACTCTTACTAAAATATAATTTTAAAAAATTAAAAAATATAATTTTTTAAAATTATGATATTAACTTACAAGTATTATAAATACAATTTATTAAAAATTATTCAACCGTAAATTCAAATCAATATTTAAAAATTATAAGTTTTAGAGTTGGAATTTTGAGTTGTTGTTAAATTAAAAATATAAAAAGCAATTGAAATATAATTAAATAATTAATTTTTTATTTTAAAATGTAATTTATTAAAAATTATTTAATCATAATATCTAACTTATATTTAAAAAAATATGAGGTTGGAGTCGAAATTTTAAGTTATAGTTAAATTAAAAAATAAGAATAATTGTAATTATTAGATAATTAATTTTTTTTAGATTTATATTAAGTGAACCCAATTTTCATAATGATTTGGATGAATAAATTATAAAACTGAAAATTTAATATTATCCATTACGACTAATCAAATACGATTGAAAAAAAAAACTACCATATTAAAATATTTATAGTTTATATTTTTTACATAAGAATTAAAAAAATATTTAATTATTATAATTTTAAAATAAAAATAAAATATTTTTATTTTAATATGAAAAATAAATAAAAAATAAAAATAATTAAGTAAATATTTAATAAAAAATTAAAAAATAAATATATTCTTAAAAATAAAAAAAATTACATATATTTAAAAAAAGAAAAAAGAAAAAGAGAGTTATTTTTAAAAGGAGTTTGAAATAATTAATTAATAAAAGTAGAGTAAAATATTAAAATTAATAAAGATATTTTAATCTTTTAAAATTATTTGGTTTAAAATTATAAAATTCATTTAAAAATATCAACTATTTTGATAATATTCAGTTTAATTATTTTTAATTATACATATTTAATTATTTAGAATTTTAAATAAATTTAAATTTAAAACAAATACATAACTATGTATTTACAAATAAATTTTATAAAATTTTATGAAATTCATTTATACTAAATAAATAGTTAATCTTAATTATCTAAATAAGATATTTAGCCTAAATCTAAATTTATGATCTAAATTTTTGTCTTTCAAATAAACCATTAGTAAATTTTTTGAATTAAATAGTGCATAATTGAAATATATAGGGTTAATAAACAAAGTTGAAATAATTCAAAAGATGAAAATAAGAATTTCCTAAAATATACACTTTCTTATGGTAACTTTGCTTTTAACAAAGTAAAATATACTTAATAAATCACCACTCTTATATAAATTATTAAATTAATGAGATAACTTTTAAAATCTTAAAAATTAGTGAAGTAAAATTTAAATTCTAGTGGGGTTAATGTATAGCTTTAAGTGGGATCAATAATATAAGTACATTAAATTTCAATGCATTTCTTAAATTCTTTTAGAAATTAAGTGGGTCAAAGTAGTAGTGGCTAAGCCACTTATCATACACAATTGCTTCTTGAACTTTAATTAGCAGGGTTTTTTTAAAAAAAAAAAAGGTTATATAATGCAGATATTTATTATAAATATAGAGTATTAAATTAATAAATAGTAAATTACCCAAAATAATAGAAATAAATCCAAATATATCAAACTTTATCAGCTATTTTCCATACATTTTTTGGATTTAAACCATCAATTTAGCCAACCGAGTTAAGCAACATTGGCACTTTAACGAGCAAGTTTAAATTGCCACACCAAAATAGAACAAAATCCATAAATTAATGGTAGCTAAGATGTTCAAATATAAATTAATTTAGAGTCAATTATTTGGCATAATTATTGGAAAATGTTGATTAATGGACGGTAGTAAGTTAATTTCAAATTAATTTTAAATTCATAAAAAATTAAATGATATGTAATTCTCATTCATTATTCTAAAGGGAATTATTCCTTATTTCTAATTCAAATCAGCTTCTCTATAACAATACGAATGCTAAATTAGTCCTTAACCCAGATATTGGGCTCTTAAAGCTGTTTAGTCTGCAAGACTTGGAACCATCCTAGTATAGATTTTTCATTACCTTTCCACTAGAAATTGCTTAGACTCATCACCTGCATGTGGTGACAGCCCAATATTGAAGTAACAGGATTTGAAAGTTTTGTCTTTCTATGTTTTTTGGGTCTACGACATTTTCTCGATGCTTATCACACAACAAAAGCATGCAATTAGATACCTTGATGGTCATTCTCATTCTTCACTAATCCACACATTTCAATACTACACAATATATGGAGAAATGTTCAAGTAAACCACATCAGTTGCAGATTAATTTTATTAGACTGAAATTTATCATTAAGTGATTATCACATTTAAATTTTCACATTGATTAAAATGGTTAAAATCACAAATTTACTATGATTAAAAAGTAAATATTTACTTATATTCACTATTATATGAGACTTTCAGTTTGGGGTCAAACTACCTACACTTTATAGTTTCTTAATTCAGTTTATTTCACCAAAGGGATAAATTCAATAAATTAATTTTAAGTGTCGAAAATTTATTATATATAAAAAAATAGATATGTTTAGGCCAAATAAATTTTTTTTTTATAAGCTAATAAAATTTTTTATTTTATTATAATAGCTCAGATCCACCTAAGTTATTTTAATTCATAAGTGAATTTGACCATAGCTCGGAATTGAATTTTAATATATATTCACAAAATTGTACTAACTTTTATTTTATTTTAATGAAATCATTACTAAGAAATTAAAAGAAAAGAACAGTGATATTATTGAAATGATGGACTTTTTTTTTGGACTTTTTTATACAAAGTAATGTCATGAGGAGAAATTTGTTTTTTTATTTTTTTAAAAAATTATATATCAGAAAGGAAAAATTAATATGCACTTACCGTTAGATTATTTCGGTGTGTCGAAGAAATTTGTATCTTAATATAATGGTAAAATAAGATTATTTTAGGAATGAATGTAAGAATTTAAATTTTATTAATATTAAATTTTCCTCTGCAACACTTAAAAAAAACACAAACAAAAACAAAAAAGATATATGTATAAGAGTGGATGTGAGGGTTTTTTTTTTTTCCTTTCTCAATTTATACTGAACCAATAGATTTTAATTTAATAATATTTTTCATAGTTGTGATATTATGAATTTAAACTCTCAATTGAAATTTACCTTTTATTTGATATAAATAAATTTTATAAAATTTTATGAAATTTATTTATAAATTCATAATTTTGTATTTATTTTAAATTTAAATTTATTTAAAATTATGAATAATTAAATATATAGAATTAAAAATAATTAAATTAAATCCTAGAAAAATTATTGATATTTTGAAATGAATTTCACAATTTTAAATTAAGAATAAAATATCATTATTACTATTTAGTAACAGAATAAGCAATGCGGCTATTTTTTACACCTATGGAAGTAATATCATATTAATTTTGTAACCATTAACAAATATCATATTAACAAAATTAATAATATGATGGATATTATTCATATAATAAGATAAAAAAAAAGTAGTAACTGTGGATTATTTACAAATTCATTATTTAATATATCAAATATGAAAATTTATTTGTTAATAAATTTTATTTAAAATTTATTTATAAATAAAATAAAATTTTTAATAGAATTTAATTAAATATAGTATTAAGAGAATTTTTTTAATATTTTAATTAATATAAAATATTCAAATTATAAACACACAGCTTTAATTGTCTATCCCATTTAAGAAATTCTCAAAGTTAGAAAAAAAAAATTACAACTTTGGAATGAAAAAACGCATATTCTGTATATGTCTCAAGATATATGCGTTATTGATCAGAAGAAAAAAATAAAATAAAATGATAGGAGTCCCAATCAAGTCTAATCTATGCTGGATTTTAGTACCCACTTTGAAGGCCCATTTATAATCCATTATTAACAACAGTACAAGTCCCAATCACATGGGCCCATCACCTAATAACCACAGCAACCTGTCTAAAATGTACAGCCTCAGATAGTATCATCAAAATTAAGAATCACAATAAGTGGAGTTTGAAGTCAATTTTATAAAACACGAACTCGACTTACTTAGTAATAAAAATATTTATTCTGTTTCGAAATATACAGGATGGATATATATATATATATTATTTTATTTTAAATATTTATATAATATAATTTATATTCCACATAAAATAATTATAAATTAAAAAATATATAAATTATATATAAATAAAATATTAAAAAATAAAAATATATACAATATATATAATCGGATTTGATTCGTAATGGATATTATCATTATCCGAATCCAATCCAAATTCATCACGAGTATAAAATAAAAAAATTTATCCCGTTTTATTTATTAAATGAATCAAATATTATCTACTCTATTTAAATTAGATCGAGTTAAATATCTACGGATGGAGCCAAAATTACCTTCCCTGTAAAACAGAGAGTTACATAAAATTAAGATGGGAGTCTTAATATCAAATTATTCAGTAGACCAACCGTAATATAAAGGATGTTGGCCTTGCCAAAACTCATTTTACATACATAAATTGAAATTTAAAAAAATTTACATTAATTAAATTTCAGTCATAAATTTTAAAATCATATTTTAAAATAATTACTTCCAAACAATTAAATAATTAAAATTTCATTTTATATATTTATATCATATTATATGGCATATCAATTTTTTTTAATATAAAATTATCATGTTATATTTTAATACATTCAAGACTCATAAATAATTTTTTTTTATATATAAATTTGACTCATATTAAAATCTATATTCATATTTTTTCAGCTTTAAACACGATTCAAATATTATTAATAACTATTTGCTAATAGCTTTTACTTTCTATTATTACATTAAAATTAAAAAAGCAAGTAAATTATTTTATGCTTTTAATAAATAGATTATTTCAACGGCTATAA
The DNA here is from genome assembly GCA_948193065.1 of Aleurites moluccanus. NCBI lineage: Eukaryota > Viridiplantae > Streptophyta > Magnoliopsida > Malpighiales > Euphorbiaceae > Aleurites > Aleurites moluccanus. Next base: position 1,496 of record CANXYC011528221.1, on the reverse strand, counting down.
ATACATCCAAAAACTTTTGATAGGAAATATTATCTGAATGGCAACCATGCATTGCTTTAGTTAGAGAATTATGCTTCAATTGCCTTTGAGGGTATGCCATGCCAATTCAGTTGGTTTGTGGCAAGATTGTTCCCTTGCCTTCCCTTCCCCACCTTTAAAAATAATAAAAAAAGAAAAGGCTCATCCTTCTCAACTGCCAAAGACTCTCTCTTTCTTGCCTTATTGTTGTGGGGGCACTTAACACGTTGCTTTTGCTAGTTGCTACCCATCACACCTTTTGCCCAACCACTTCAGCTTATTATGGGAGTATTTGGGTGTTAATGAGATTTTGAAAAATAAAATTTTAAAAACGTCGTTTTAATGTAAGTTAGCATGTCTAGTTTAAATTTTTTTTATTTTTAAATTTTAAAATATCGTTTTGAATTAATCTATCAAACACTCTAAAATTTCATTTAGCATTTTTTAAATTTCAAAACAGTATTTGATATTCATTTTAAGGACATTCAAACACCCTCTATATATATATATATATAAACATTACATATTAAATGAAATCTTTTGTTGCGTGGTCGGTGCTTATAATCATCTTGCTACACATTCATTCATGTGTGTGTATATACACATTGAGAACTGATAATTAACCTAATTGCAATAGATTTGTATATATTTTTTTTTTGGAAAGACAATTTTTTTTTTTTAATATGAGAAGTTTTGAAGGCAAAAAATTAAGTTATAGGCTTAATAGTTCTGAAAAAACACTTATATTAATTTCTACCTATGTCTTTAATTATCTTTTCTTCCTTTTTCCTTTTTTCCTTTTCAAGCATATCATGATGCTGTTGAAAATAATATTTCTTTTTTGAAAATAAATTTTGTAGGGCAAAAAAAAAATTAATTGAAATTTCTAAGGAGAAAGCTGAATTTGTACATGCATAAGTTACAACACCTTTTTTATGTAATTTTTTTTTACTTTAATATGATTTTTTTTTTCCTCTTAAAATGATCATTTTACACACAAATACATGTATTATAACCAAACCAATGAGATATTTTACAGATTTTTTATTTAAATAATTGTTTAATATTATATATCTTTTTATTTTATATTTAAAAATAAAATAATATAAAATATTTAAACTTTTCAATTTTTTTTATTCAAATTGTTAACTGTTAAGATTATTTTCAAATTGATGAGTTTATAAATCTATCGATATTAAATCATCTTTTAAAATAATTTTAATGACATATTTTTTATAGGTCAATACAATCAATAAGAAATGAGTAAATTTTCTTATCGATCCAATTAATACTTTTAATTTTTTTTTTATTGTCATTATATAAATTAACTGTAATACCCATATTTTTAAAATATTTTTAAAAATTATATTCTATATTATAAATAATAATTTTTTTGTGAATATTTAATTAAAGTTATGAATATAAAAGAATTTTTGAAATTTATTATATTTTAAAGAAATAAATATTTGAAAATAAAA
>CANXYC011528017.1:0-13340 GCA_948193065.1 Aleurites moluccanus | reverse complement strand
ATCTCATCAATATATCCATCACATGCATTCAAAACATCATTTGTCATTGTTTTCAAATTATCATATTTACTTTGTAATTTATGATACTTTGAAAGCAATGATTCCAACATATGCATAACATCATCATTATTAGTGAAGTTAGAATTACTTACATCACTAGAAGATGTGTCCTCATCAAAAGCCATTAAGCAAAGATTGACCACCTCATCCTTGCTTGCTTCATCATCCGAATCACTTGAGTCATCCCAAGTGGCTGCCAAAGCTTTTTTCTTGAAGTTTTTCTTGTTCTTTAGCTTTGGGCATTCCGTCTTGATGTGCCCAGCTTTACCACAATTGAAGTATTTTATTTGATTGCTTCTATGTTGGTCTTGCTTCCCAATTGGCTTCTTATTTTTAAGGATTAAATTCCTTATTTTTATTGTGAGGATAGCCATGCCATCATCCTCATCATCTTCAATCTCCTCATCATCACTTTCACTAGAGGATGTCTCATTTGAAGCAATGAAAGTAACCTTTATGTTCTCTTCTTCAATTTTACCTTAAGACAAGGTAATCTCAGGAGTGAGAAGCTTTTCTAACAAATTGTCGATTGGGAGGGTGCTCAAATCATTTGCTTCTTCAATAGAGGTGACCCTTGCTTCCCAATCCTTCTTAGAGAGAACTCTAAGGATTTTGCAATTGAGGTCTTCTTTGGAATAGTTCTTCCCTAGCTTCCTCATTTGATTAACGATAACCATGAGGCGGTTATACATTTCTGAAATCTTTTCATTTTGAAGCATATTGAAGAGCTCATACTCATGAGTAAGAATTTGAATTTTCTTACCCTTGACTTGATTGGTGCCCTCATGAGTATTTTCCAATGTATCCTAAATTTGCTGGACAGAAATACAATGAGAGATCTTTCCATATTCTTCTCTACTCAATGCACAATAGAGAGTGTGCATTGCTTTTTGGTTTCTCCCATTGGCCTTCTTTTCAGCAGCCATCTAGTCGCTCTTGGGCTTTATGATCACAACCCCATCTATGATTTTTGTAGGAACCATATGCCCTTCTTCAACTACATCCCATAAATTAATGCCATCACTATCCATGAATATTTCCACACTATTTTTTCAGTATGGATAGTTGGTGCCATCAAAATAGGGTGGTTTAATTATTGAGCCTTCTTTAACAATATCCAATCTTCTAGTTGCCATTGGATATACTCTTGGATGGTTAAATTCGGAGTGAAGAGCAAGGGCTCTGATACCAATTGTTAGTCCCTTTGGTAACCACGAGGGGGGAAGGGGGATGAATTAGTTGGAATGACAAATTAAAGGCAAATTAAAAATTAATAAAAGGAAGAAACGAAGAGAAAAATCAAACAAGATAATTTTATAGTGGTTCGGCTAACACTTGCCTATAACCACTTCTCAAGATCACACTTGAGTATTTTACATAATCCTTTTATGGGAGCAAGATCAAACCCAAGTGTTTAGGCTCACACTTAAACCTTACAAAGTATTTTCAAAGGCTCACACTTCAAACCTTCAAAAGTGTTTTATCAAAGGCTCGCACTCAAACCTATACAAGTGTTTTACTAAGGCTCATACTCAAAACCTTAAAAATTATAAGAGATGAGAAGAAGAAAAATCCGTTTTAACTTTTTCCCAATAGCTCACAAAAATGGTTTTACAATGAATAAGCTTTTCAAGCCATAAATATGAATGATTTGGTACAATATCTCAATAATAAGTTCTTAAATGTTATTCTCTTGTTTCTAAACTTCCCACCAACTCATATTTATAGCCTTGTATGAAATATAGTTGTCTGGCTTCATTTAATGCCAAAAAGTGCAATTGACAACTTTTCCAACGGCTAGTTTTTGTTTGAGTCGCATCCATGACTTGACTTGTCATGCCTTTGAGTCCCATGCGTTGCACCTATGACTCTCATGTGTTGCGCCTGTGACTTCTATACGTCGCACCAACTACTGGAGAAATATTGTTCATCTAAGGCTGCTAGATCTTTTGACAAAATCTTAATTTAATTTTGCACCCTCGACTGTTATGAGTCACGCCCGCTACTTGGATCTCTGCAAAGCTTTGCTCCTACAACTCCCATGCGTTGCGCCTGCAACTTCATATGGTCGCACCCGCGACACACCAAAATTCAACAACTTGCAACTTCATTTCTAAAAGTCGCATTCTTCAAATATGCTTCCCCTTAGCATATGCATTCTTACAAAATGTATTAATCCTACAAATAATCTTTGGTCATGATTTCTCATGCCTTGACTAACTTAAACAAATTGTTAGCACACTTAGCATAATTAACATGTTTTGTTATCATTAAAATCAACATCAAGCCCAAGAGGGCTAACATGGTCTTTGTTTTATCTGTCTTTATTGATTGTTGTTCTTCCATGAAAAATTTGAATGATTTCTCTAACCAGGGTTGTAGGTGTTTGAGTAGGGGTTATTCTGCCCCTAGGTTGGAAATCTCCTATAGCATTGAGATACTCCTCCACACCTGAATAAAAATCATAGGACAAAAAACAAACATTAGCTCCATGACTATAAGTACCACAAACTCCACATACCTCATTATTTTAGGAAATTTGAGTTCCCCTTAAAGTCAAGAGTTGTACTTGTTTAGTCCACTTTGTTATTTGCTTCAGCATTTCTTGGTTTATTCCTACTTTATTGACTCTAACTCTTTTATCTTTTACACTCTTTTATTTAGAATTAGCTCCCAACATATCAAATAGCTTATAAGTATCTTATAGTGTCTTTTTACCTATAGCTACACCTGCAACATTATCAAAAATAAATTAACTTTATTGAGTCAAACCATCATAAAAGAATTGGTTAAGTATTTGCAAAGGATATGAGTGATATGGACACTGAATCTTAAGAACTTTAAAGCATTCACATGCTTCATGAGATAGCTCTCCATCCATTTGAGAGAAAGAAGCAATTTTGGTTCTCAATTCGGAAGCCTTTTGATGAGAGTAGAACTTCCTCATGAATTTATTATAGACCTCTCCCCAAGTTTTCAAAGAATTAGGTGTTAAAGTCATAATTCATGATTTGACTCTATCTTTTAATGTATATGGAAAACACCTCATTCTTAATTGATTTTTATTTAATCCTTTCAAAGGGAAGGTCTAAATGGCGGCATTAAAATATCTAATGAAGTTGAGAGGATCTTCATTAGTTGTGCCATAGAAAGATAGAAACATATTGTAGTGAACATTTTCCAACTCATAGTTTCTAGTTGCTTCTCTAAGTATTATGCAAGAAGTGGTTGTACCAATGATTAGTCTTGCTTATTCCTTCATCGTGGGTCATGGATTAGCCATATTGTTATTTTCTTGGTTTCTTTCCACTTCCTCCCTACAGTGATTTTCAACCATAGGCTGGTTGTTTATCTTCTCTAGGATAGTTGCACCATCTTCCATAAATTGAGTCTCAAAATAAAATTGTTTAAAATTTGGGAGTGCAATCCTCATGTGTCTGCTTATTCTCTGATGTTGTCAATGAAAGGGGCAAGCTACTAATATTAAGATCGGCTACCTTGCATACACAAACACAATAAGCAAAGGTGTTAAAAAAAAGTAAATAGAATATAAATATTTATGCTTTTATTTATTTATGCTTTTATTTTTTTATTATATATATATTTTTTATTTTTACTTTTAATAGTGAAAAAGAAATGAATTAAAACAATTAAATGACGATTATAAAATAAAAACAAAAATAAATGATAAATAAATAAAGTTTCAAATTAAGTAAGCAAAAATGCAATGGAAAAGAAAATAATTAAGCAAAGGAAAAGAAAACAGTAAACTAAAAGTGATACAAAAAGAGATTACAATAGAAAATAATCCTAAAATTAAACTAATTTTCTTGGCCTAAAATAAAGAAAAAAGGAAAGAAGAAGAGAAAAATGGTTACTACCTAAGCACGGGTAATAAGATGTTCAGAGAATAAAAATGCTAGTCTTTTAATCTTCTATGAAAATCTTTACTTGGCAAGAAGAATTCAATCCCTTAATTTGCTCCCTCTATTAAGATTGATTGTTGGCAAATCAAATCCCTCAAAACCATCCTTATTTGTCTTCAAAATTAAATTTATTTGAATTTTAAAAATTGCACCTCAAATAAAACTTCAGGGCTTCACGGGTTTGCAAGGTAAGAAGCACGAGCTTGTTTGGATTATTTATGAGTTGCACAGGTGTGTTAAATTTGCAAGGATGCGAAGGGTTTACAAGAGTCATGGGCTTGCACGGTTTGGCATGGGTGTGAAGGAATTCAAGTTGGTTTACACTGGCTTAAAGGGTTCTAGCATAGGTGTGAAGATAGTGTGTCACATCCCACTTTTGGAACGCAACGGTCCTAGGGCACGGGTAGACCTAAAGTCACCGGAAACCCATAGAACCCATTAATAATCCAATTACTAACCAATCATACTTAACCCATTTATTAATATTCAAATTTCATTTATTACTTATTAATTTTACAAAAAATTTGCCACAGTTTCCTTTATAATTTTAATGCTATTCCCAACCCAAAATCGGGTCTTTCAAAAAATTACGCAGACTGCACAAGAATTATTTTTTACACTCCCAATAATTTTCCATCCTTATACTCTCAACTTCACAGTTTACACAGACATACATGACACTTCTAAAATCTCTTTTAAAACATGTAAATTTCATTTTAGCTATTTCAATATCACTATCTTTATCACTTTGCTATCATTATCATTAAGCATTACACATTATAGTCATTTATTACTAAACTTTAATAGCAAATCACTTAAATATCAGTTACTTTACTATTCATATATTATTATAGTACTTAATCATCTAATTATATACAGTACCATGGAGCTCTAAGAGTTGACACTTATGACTTTTAGTGAATAAAATTCTACCTCAATATACTTGACATCCCAAGTCGGAAAAAAAAAAAATTGACTTGGAATTAGCCTTATCTATTTCATCCCTGTAAAAATTATAAACCATTATAGGGTGAGTATAACTCAGTGACTAAAATACATATATCATACTTATAAGGTCAATTCTTTTTAATAATAAAGAAAGGCTAACAAGATATATTTGAGAATATTGGTTAACAATAAATAGATAGATATGATGCCAATAAAGAAATATGGAACACATAGGTCATTGCTCAATGAATCAATGAGTCAATAATAATAGTAAGAAGTATGACATAAAATTTTAGGTCCATAAAATCCATATAGAAAAGCTATATATCTCGTTAGCAATCAATCAATTTGAGCATAAGATTGATCAGAGCTTATGGCCAGGACCTTATCCCCTCCTAGCTAGGGTCTACATAGAATACTCATTGTGCACAATGCTGATGTAGTAAACCCTACCCCGTCGGTAGGCTTTTCTGTCATAATCATATCATTATATCAATGGGATTCACACATAGTAGCCATATAACAAATAATCACATTTAATATTCTATATCAATAATCAAGAGTCAATGGAAGAGATATTCAAGTAATGAAGATAATTAGGGAAGTTCATATAATTCATATATATATAGATATAATCAAATTTTAGCAAAGCCAATTTATAATGGAATCAAAGTCCAAAGTAGAAGGATTCAATAATTTCAATGGAGTAAGACAAAGCATTGATATATGTACATTACTCATCTCACTGAGCATTTCCTATTGCACTTTACTTATTCTTTTCGTTTTCAATTCCATTTCCTTGGTTCATTGCTCACATGCTCATGGTACTCTTCATTGTCTTTAATTCATTTTTTACTCTACATATTCAATTAATTTCCATTTAGATACTATTTAACATAAAACTACATTAATTACACTTATATTTAAGAACTTCCTAAATTTTCCAAATCACTAAGGTTTTTCTGTGCAACATTCCATACTGGCAGCCTGTGTTCCTTAATCCATATCTCTTTCTATATTTATCCAAATGCTTTAATTCTTCTTTCTACTTAAACTAGACTAACATATCCAAATTTCACCTTATTCCTATTACTACACAATTTATGGTGTAAATTTAAACTTAGGCTTATAACCAACCCTGCATTCTGCCCTGTAACTTTAACTTGGCAAATTCTATTTTTTTGCTAATAACTCAATCTATACTAAACCAATTACTGTAATTCTTTTTCCTGTTAAAAATAGACATATAATATTATAACATATCAAAATTTTAGAATATTTGGATCACTGCACAATTATTAGTGAATTTGCAAAGTTAAACTACTACCCTAAAATCTCTACCCAAATAGACTAAGTTTCCATGCCTATAATTAATTCCATGTTCATCCAATTACAAAACCATCTTATATCTATTTAGATATCATGTAAATGAACATTTTTCATGTTTAATACTTTTTCTAATTCAGATTTAAAGTCCTCATATTAATAGAACTATGTAGCCTATGTTCAATTTATCAGTCAATCCGGGAAGTTAACACTTATGGTATAATATCTCATAAACCACAAATCAAATTGAAAAACCATTTTACAGGATTATAGATAAGACATAAATAAGCATTTTTCTTGTGAATAATTCTTCTAATTATGTCTCTAATGGTCTGCACAATAAAAATACAATAGTATTTTTTAGAAAACCTAATTCCAGGTTAGTCACAAATTTTACTCAATAACTCTTTCCTCACTTCAAATTTTACAAATTCCTATTACATAAATATAACTAACATATTTATCTATAACTTTTATGTTTTAACTAACTTCAAATTCAGTCATTAAAATTTTGGATTACTGCCTACAAATTACTACTTCAACACAAATTCAAAATCCCTTTAAAATCCTAGCTCATCTTTAACACTTTTAGCTTAATTACCTCAATTATTTGCCAAATCAAACCATAGAAATATTAAATTAAACTAAAAACTGAAGTTTAGAATATTTATCTTAAACTTGAACCATGGAATTCTTTCTTCTTTTTGTTCCACCAGAACAACTTACATAATCTCCATGTAGTTTTTTCTCCATTAATCTTCTTCCTTCTTCAATTTTCTATCTACTTGGTTGGTTTCTTTGGAAGGGTGGAAAATATTTTTAGTTCCTGTCTCTACTTATGGTTCGGCCTACCACTTCATTTCCATAGCCATTCTCTTTCTCTTTACGTATACACTAGAGCCATCTTATAAAGAATGGAAGAGAAAATATAATTTTCTAAAAATATGAACATTTGTCCAATTTCTAAGAATATTAAGTAAAAAAAAAATCTATACTAAATCTCCTTCCATCAATATGGTTGGCAACCAAATGTTCCTTTCTAGAATTTTGGTGCAAATGGGTGGGTCCCATAACTTTGCTTAATTACACTTTGGCCCAAAATTTTTCTTATTTGTATTTTGACCCCAAAACTTTTTGTAATTTATTTTGTCTATTCTATTTAGATTCAACCTCAAGTGTGGGGAGTAAAATACCTTATTTTAGATTGTTTTATCATTTAAAAATAGTTTTAGGTCATTTTGGATCCTAGACAGTGGATTTTCAAAATTGCTCCAAAGTTATCATAAATTACGATTTTGCCATTACTTTTATTTTCAGTATTCTAAAATATTTTTCAACTCTTTCTTTTCACCATAATTTTACATAAAATTAACTAATTTAATCCCCCCAGGTCTGGGTCAGAAATTCTTAAATTAGTCGAACTGCTATTTCCCCGACAGTGTAATTAACACTAGCATTTTTTCGGATAGTATCTCAAAAGTGGCCCGGTTGAGACTTAAAAATTCTTGAGGTTATACTCTACCATTCTCTGTATATTTCAATAATCGATTGAGCCTATTTATACTTTAATTAATACCATATCCGTTACTATAACCCAATAGATCCATACTATCTTATGTACTTCCTTACTATCTATTGTTCTGTCTGCTGGGGTATTACATAGTGAAAAATAATTCACAGGTTTGAACTGGCTACAAGGCTGTGAAGGGATAAAGATGAACAAGCCCATACATGCTTATGGATTTCGCAGGGCATATGAGGCAACAAGCTCATGGGCTTGTTGATTCTTGCAGGCCCGTGTAAAACCATGAAAAGCAAGCCCAAAGCTTGCAAGGGCGTGTGATGCTACACAGGCTAGCCTAAGTTCAATCACTTCCTATCTTCTATTGCTTTCAATTTTTGATTGGTCTAGGTCTTCTTTTGAGCTCGTTCTTCTTACACTAGTAATTAAATAAAAAATACCTACAAAATAGCACCAAAAATATAGAAAACTAGGGCCAACTTATTAGCATTAATTTATTAAAAATACTACTTAATAATAATAATAACTAAATAAAAATACTATAAATATTATTAAAATATAAAAGATAAGCAGTAACAAAATTCTGTTGATCACATGATCACATATTATTCATTTAAAAGCAAACTATTCATACTAAAGTTACTACATATGTTAATCAAGCTAAACCATATGTGATCACACCTAATGTGTCATTTATTATGATAAGTCTAATATGGCATTACCTAAACATACTAAGATGTTCATATTAATACCAGTTATAAGTATTTAGATACGTCATATTCATTACATTAAGTTAAACATATCCACTATCATGCTTAAGACACAAAGTATGCAACCTAACGTCATTTGTATTAAACTAGTGATAGGTTAATGTCATTGACCTAAACATGCCTCTAATACACCTAAATACATCATATAATCATATAAACTAAGATCTACAAACATACATGAGTCATATGAAGCATCTAATCATAAAAGAAGCATGAAAGAATCAAGAAAAGCCATGAAAATGCAAGAATTGAAAGAGTATGACAATATGGGCCTATTATAGGGTTAGGTAGCCCTTGTCCCTATGAGGCCTCTCCCGAGCACCAAGTCTAGGTTTGCTAAATAGGATTAGAATACTCATTTGGGTTCAGTCTCATGGATCTACAGAGCATATAACCCTACTCTCTTGTCATGTATTGAAAATAATTTTATAGGGAGTCGCCACCTTAATTTATTTGTGTTAGGAAAATATAAGGTAAAAACCCAATTTGACTCCAATTATAATCAAATGAAAAGAACATTAGACCTTCAAACCAGATTTATGGATTCGAGGGATAAGTTTTTGGTTGAAAGTAACAATGATTTGGTTTTCAGTTTAATCATGACTTGAAAATGTTACTTTCGTGAATGATAGTTATAAGATACAAAGCAATAAAGGAAAGCAATAATTTACATAAACACAGGGGATATTAACTCTACCCTTTATAGGTTCTAGGTTGATCATAAATTCCTCGACATTATATTGAAACAAACAATATAAAGGTCATGCAAAAGGGGAAAAGGATTTTATAGGGTTTTGGACTTGATGCTGAACCAGTATGCCTACGTATTCCTTTGAATAGAATCAAAGTCCGCATAGTTCACTCTTCTTATGAAGAGGGTTTTGGTTTAATATAGATTTTTAGACTTCAGGCATATTTCAGGATGAAGTTGAGGGGAATGGGCAATTTAGAATGCCCTGGATTAGATAGATTTGGATTTAGGGATTATACCTTTGATAATGCGATCGAAAAGGTTTACCCGATCGAAGTCCAAGTATCAATTTCTATTTAGGCAATTAAATTAATTCAAAAAGAATTAATTTGTGTCTCTAGTGACCAATGTCTTAATCTTTTATTTCTTAATTCAATGAGAATTAAGAAAATTGATTTGAATTCATAGAGAATTAAACCTTGTTTGTTATGTTTATTATATAACTCAAAGAGAGTTAATTAGGGTTTTGATTGATTTAATTTAATTTAATTAATTAATTTTTAATTATCTCAAAGAGAGATGTTAGAGAGAGAAAGTCTCAAAGAGAGAGAGGGAGAGGTATGGGTGTGGTAGTGGTGAAAATGGTGGAAGAGGGGGGTTTATATAGGAATTTAGAGGGGCAAAAGGGTCATTTTGACTTGGATCCACCAAACAGGGGTGGTAGATCCACCCAGGTCCCTAATGAATCCACCAGGCATAGGTGGCGATGCTGCCACCGCCATTCCTTGCTGGTGGATCCTAGTGGGGCTTATGCGAGATCGAGCACTCTGGGACGTTTTTGCATCTTTCATGCCTCCAACAGGTCCCATTCAGTCCGATATGAGTTTGGCTATGTCTTTGGGGTCCTCCGAAGGTTCATGGAAGTCTAGTTGCTTCGCAAATGCTCTGGTACTTTCTTCAAAACTTGCAAAAGTCTAGTTATACGCAATATGGTGCAAATATATATGTTTATAAATGTCCCTCATCATGATTGCTGTTGTGGAAAATGAACATACAGACTATCTGAGATGAGCAAGCATAGGATTTTAAAGATGATACAGGTGCTAAGGTAAGCACACAAGATGGATGCAAAAAATGATGATGGTGCTTAGGTAAGCATACAAGGTGAATGTTGAAAATGATATTGGCGAAGGTAAGAACACATGGTAAATGCTGAAGATGATCCTAGTGTTAAGTTAAGCACATAGGATGGATGATAAAGATGATGTGTGCTAAGGTAAGCACATAGAGTGTATGATGAAAATGATGTTGATGCTAAGGTAAGCACAAAAAATGGATGATAAAGATGATGTTGGCACTAAGATAAGCACACAAAGTGGATGATAAAAATGATGTTGATGTTATAGTAAGCATGCAGAGTTTTGTTTGAAAATGATGTTGATGCTAAGGTAAGCACACAGATTAGATGATGAAGATGATGTTGATGTTAAGGTAAGCATGTAGAGTTTTGTTTAAAAATGATGCTAACATTAAGGTAATCATGCAGAGTTTCGTTTGAAAACGATGTTGATGCTAAGGTAAGCACATATAATGGATGATGAAAATGATACTAGTGCTAAAGCAAGCACACCAAATGGATGATGAAAATAATGTTGGTTCTAAGGTAAGCACACATAATAGATGATAAAGATGATGATGGCGCTAAGGTAAGTACATAAAATGGAAGATGAAAATGATGTTGGCGCTAAAGTAAGCATTCATAATTTTGCTTGAAAATGATGCTAACACAAAGGTAATCATACAGAGTTTTGTTTTGAAAAAAAGCAAGTGTTAAGGGCTTTTTGGGCTTTGAAAATATTTTAGCGCCAAGGGCTACTTGGGCTTTAAAAAAATTTGGTTTGCTAAGGGCTGCTTGGGTTTTGAAAATTTTTGGTTTGCTAAGAGTTGTTTGGGCTTTGAAAATAATTTTTGGTTTGCCAAAAGCTGCTTGGTCTTTTTTGAAAATGATTTTGATTTGAGGTGGCACTATTGCCAAGAAATTTTGAAAAAGTGGCATCATTGCAAGGGGATTTTCAAAAGGTGACAATAATAAAAAGGATGGAAATAATGTAAGGAGATTTTGAAAAGGTTAGTAACAGTGGCAGGAGATTTTGAAAAGGTGGCACCATTGCCACAAAATTTTGAAAAGTTACAATTTAGAATGCCCAAAATTTGATATGATGCAATTGAAAAGATTTTGGTGCCATGCAATTGTCACGGCCTAATTTTAGACCATGACAGTCCTAGGGTACGGGTAATGCCAAGGCGACCAGCACTGCGGAGAACCCATGATTTTACTTTAACTTAACTTTTACAATCATTACTTAACCTGTGATACATTTTAGGTGATAATTTTTTTTTAAATCATCATAATATGCATGCAGAAAAACTGACAGAGTTTCCTTTGTAACTCTGACTTAAGCTATCCATAAAACATATAAATTACACTTTCTATAAAACATACATCCCCTTTTAACCTCCATTGGTCAATCACAACTCAATATGCACTTCAATATTTGTATTCATAACTCATATCATATTTACATCATATAAAGTTCTCATATCATATATATGAACATCATTAACATATCCATATTATATCTGGTTATTATTTGATCATATTGACATTTTACTTAAGTCAATCCAAATCCTCTATACATTATATACCAAGGAACCTCTATACACAGGAGTGACCTCAAATACATACATCTGTGATCCAAGGTTGAAGATGATGTAGCCAATGGATGTCTACCTCACTGAGGTCTTGAAAACATATAACCACTGAAGGGGTGAGTATAAACAATATACTCAGTAAGTCAATATATATATATATATGAGTATGCAATATTATTCAAAAACAGTCACATCTATCCATTAATGATCTGTAAATATGAATACTGGTGATAGCATGATGAAATACATATCATGAACCATAATGCATATAATATAACAGGAGCCTGTAACATGTCATATCGTATTATATCATACTGAACTGTTACTTCTCTTCCATGGCATAACTCTCTAACCACCCATTTCCCCCCACCAACCTATTTTGCATAGGGAATTTCACCCCTTCCAAGGAGAGGTCATAACATATATATGTGATCATAGCCGATGATTTGTTTCTACACCATCGAAGTAGTCATGTTATAACATATTATATGCAGATGCCTCATATAGCATAAACATATTAAATAAGTCTCAAATATGACTTAAGAGATGATATATAACATTATAGACTCAAAGAAAGAGTTTGGCTCAATTTCATATTTTCGCTCGCCGGGACCCAATTTGCGTTGCCGCAACTGGCTCCCAAATTACGAGTTCGTTTCTCAATTTTCAGGCACTTTCTGATTTGCCTTGAAATCAATAATTACATGGCATTTTCTTTGTACCAATATCAAATACATATATATAATAGACAATTGGGCTTGTTTTCATGTCAAAAAGCCTTTCAGAATAACTTTTATAGCAATTCAAAGTTTGTGCTAATTATAGGCATTTCGGTAGTTCTGTTTTAGGTCATATTAGCAAATCTGCCCAAAAATGGATCGTTAATGGTTTTTCAAGCAAGGTTAACATTTCATATGCATAAATGCATGACTTATGAATGAATAATGCATCAATCATATATATAGACTCACCCCTATCAAAATTTTCAAAATTGTCCCCCATAAAACCTAACCAGCCCGCGACTCGCCGTCGGCTGCACTTACCTGGGAACTTTCCCCTATAATATCCAAATTGCTCTTATAAGACTCATACTCACTATTACTCATATCAAAATACATATCATACCATATTAAGGCATATTAAAGCATATTAACAAGCATAAACACACATTAACACTTATTGAACACCAAAGGCCCTATTTCACTCTTTTAACACTTTTCATACCTTTTACACATCAAATGCATTTCTATCATCATATATCATTCACATTACACATATTCATCATTTTAATGCTAAGTTATGAACTTCCAAACACTTAGCTCAATATTCCATACCAAACATACACAAATTCTCAAGTATGCTTTCAAATCACTTATACCATTCAA
>CANXYC011528012.1:0-23202 GCA_948193065.1 Aleurites moluccanus | reverse complement strand
AAATATATTTATTTATATATTTAATAAAAAAATATTTATATATATCAACCTTTTTTGTGATATATATATATATATATATATATATATATATATATATATATATATATATATATATATATATATACACACACAAAATCTTTTTGGTTATTTTACTAAAATTTAATAAAAATTAAAAAATAGATGAAATAACCAAATTCACTAATGAAATCAAAATACAGAAACAAACAAGTTGATTTTTCAAAATTAAAGACGATTTAATAAATTAGAGGTCAAATTTCAGGGATTAAATAATAATTTGCCCATTATTTTTTAGTCCACGGGGAGTTTAAAGACATACCCAAATGGAGCTGTCATTAAATGAAAGGGCGGGTTTTTAAGTTTTATTGATGTTAGGGGTTTGAGCCGTCGAAATGAAAAGTGGCAATATGCTTCTTAGGGTAATGTAACACCCTAGAATACACCTTAAATATTAGGAAATTTTTTTCCAAATTTTGACCTAAAATATCTGAAAGAAGTTTATCAATATTACTAGCTGATTCTACAGAAAATATGAGAATATTAAACACTGACAATTGCATAATTATTAAACTAAAATAATGCAAGGTAATGATGAAAATAAAGAAAGGAAAAGTGAAAAGAAGTGATAAAAAAAACTAAGAGTGGCAAAATCATAAATAAGTAAAAAGTCAGGGGCAAATTGAAAAAAATTGTCTATTTAAAATTTAAAATCCTACGCAGGATAATATTAAATGACATAATAGTAAAAAATAAGCCTAAACACTCCCTATATTAATATTTGAATATGAATATATTTTTCTGTATTTCTTATTTTAATTTTTATACTGAATTTTATAAAATTATTTCTAAATTTCCATAAAACTTTAAAATTACTCCATAAATTATAAAATTTCATTCATAAACTATAATTTATTAAATTATATATTATATTTTAAGATAAATTAAATTAAAATTGATGGATTAAAGAAAGATTAAAAGTGTAGTAAAATGGTTCTTATATTTGAAATCAATAAAAAATTCAAGAATAACATTATTGTAAATAAGAAAATCAAGGAAAAAATGGGCATTATACTTTTTTTTATGGGACCCACATCTAAATATCTTAAAAGGACTAGAACCTACCAAAATTTTCCATCTTCCTCTCCTTTTTTTGAGTGGCCGAAATTCCTTAGCAATTTTCTCCAAAAAAATTTCTTCATCTTTCAAGAAAGTACCAACAAGAAATCAAGATTTAAAATAAAATTATTTTCTCTATCTTCTAGTTTGATTATATAATTTACAATTTTAAATGATTGTTGAGTTAGAATGAAAAATATATATAGCAAGAAACAAGGAAAAATTAGGGTTTGATATTGTTAAATTCTGAATTTGAAATTTCTCCATCTAGGTTAAATCTGGAATAAAAAGTTACAACTCTGATTTTATATCCTTAAGAAATGAATTTGAGAAAATATAAAACATAAAAGTTGTAACTTTAGGTCTTATATATATTTTTGTAAAATGGTTTTGTAAAATTATAATTGAATAATGAGATATTAAGCAATAACTGAGACTGACCGGAATGGAAAAGCCCAACAAAAGAGGGTACTGTGTTTTGATGATTTAAGCCCCTTAAATTCTGAATTAGAAAAAGTATTAAACATTAAAAATGTTTATTAATGTCTTATCTAAGTTTCTATAAAATTGTTTTAACATTAGATATGTATATCAGGAGAAATAATCAAATCAATAGAGGTTGCCCGGGTGAATAATGCAGGGTAACAGGGCTGACAGTAGAGCTGACAGCAGGGCTAAATTCAAATAGTCACAAAACATTTTATAGTGCTTGAATTAATTTAAAATCTAGATATGTTTGAACCTGAGATGTCTAGTTTAAGTAGGAAGAACAATTAAAGAAATTAGACAACTGTAGCTCAAAAAAAAACAGAAAAGAGTTAAGGCTACAAGTGATGAAATTTAAAAGAAAACCTTAAACTTTTAAACCTTAGAATTTGAAAAAAATGTTAATTTAGTAAAATAATTAGAAAATATAGTAGAATCAATTATTAATATGATATTTAATTGATTATAGCATAAAAAGGAAATGGAAAGGATGATGGAAATGGCAAAAAAATTGGATATAAAAGCTCATTGGAACTTTGAAAAGCAAATTGAAGAGTTTCAGCTAATTTAGACATTAAGGTGAGTTCCCTATACAACATATTTCATACCAAATATGTTACATTGAATTATGAAAATTTCTTTTGAAAACACTCATTTTGGCTGAACCTTGTATTGCCTATTTCCCATTGATTTTTGTTTGTATCCTTAGTATTTCAAGCCCAATTTGTTTCATTTGGTATAATTTGTTGTTGTATTGGAATTGTTTATTCTATTGCTTACATTTTGAGCTTGATATTTGATCTTTGGGCCATATCAAAATTTCACCAAAACCTTACTATATTATTATTAGAAAATTGCATGCCAAGTATTCGATCAATTGTCGTAATGAACCATTCATTGACCTACCAAGCCAATGCTATCGTCACCAACGACGGTGGCTAGCCAATTGTGCCATCCTATGTAATACCCTAGAAATTCATAACTCATATGCATGAATTAATTCTCAGTATGTGGTTTAAAGGTATTGAGATGATGGAAAATAATTTTAGAGACACAGTTAGAAAGCGAACTAATTACTTTTTCGGAAATCGACGATGTCGGGAATATTGCTGAGAAATTAGCAGTTCGATCAATAAAAAATCACATTAATGCATGTGTAATTTTGGTAAAAAGAAAGAAGTGAAAAATATTTAGGAACACTGAAAAAGTAACTAATGGCAAAATTGTAAATAAATGAAACTTTAAGGTAAATAGTGAAAATGAGTCTGTCTGGGTTTCAGAATGACTCTGAAACTATTTTTATAAATAAGGATAAATTAAAATAAGCCTATTGATTTCCCACTTTGAAATTTAAATTCTGACAGAATTGTCAGAATAAATTACAGAAGAAGTTGGGGTCAAACTATGATTTCCTAGAAACTTAAGGACCAAAATATAATTTACCAATTGATTTTTGTATAAAAGCAACACTTAGATTTTTTTCTCCATCTTTTTCTTCTTTTCTTCTTTGGTCGAACCACTTCCCCATCTTCTTCCTTCATTTCTTCTTCATTTCTCATCAAATTTCTTAAGGAATTCAAAGAAAAGTTGAGTTTAACCATTGTTCTATCATTTCTCCCTATTAGTTTGCTTGGAAAGCTAAAGAAAACCAAGGATTAAAGGCTTATAGGTTTTGGCCACTTCATCACTTCAAGGTAAGGATGTGTTTTTCTAGGTTTAATGCTTCAGTCATATGATTTAGACATTGAATTTGATGGGTTTTAGGTTAGATTGCATCAATTGATGCATTTTGGTAGAAAACCCTAATTTGCCTAACTTGTTTGAAGTTGTTTAAATGAGCTTGATTAATTAGAGTTAGTTTGTATTAGTTGATGTTAGAATATGTTAATGGAGGCCATTAGGTAACTAATTGATGTTTTTTTTTTTGTGTGTAGAAAATCCAATTTGCACAAGTTGTGTATTTTGCCTCCTTTGAAGCAATTGGGTGGAAATCAATTTTCCAAAGCATTTGGAAGCTTTAGGTGAGTTCTATATGCATCATTTGACATGTGCTAAGAATTGAAAATTGAATTGGAAACCATTTGTGAAATGCTTGTTTTAGTCGAACCCCATTTACTATTCATGCCTTTGAATTTTGCTTAGTTTTCCTTTGTAATTCCATGCCAATTTGATCCTTTCAATTGTGTTTACTATTGTATATTTGATACCTATTGTGTTGTCTACAATGTGGTTTGATTGTTGGTTGAATGGGCATGCCAAATTTACACCCAACCCTAACCTATTAGCTTACCATTTTATGCCCACCAAGTGTTTGACAAAATGTTTTTGCCTTGGCCTATTGCTTTGTATTCCATAGGCCTACCATCTGAATTTCATCGTCGCCAGTGACATTGGCATGCCAATTAGCCTACCGATTTCCTTTGCCGAACAATCCTTTATTCAATACCTTTGTTGTTTACCATATCACTTATCATTGATAATATTTCATATATTGCAATGCCATTGATTCTATTGCTAATTGATTTGATTGATATTGAGCTTATTGATATTGAGGATACCATTGTTGCATAATGGTGTCCATTGATATGTTTCTTTCTTATATTGATCATAATATGGCATGACAGAGCTACTGATCTGACAGGTTAGTGGGAATATACTATAGGCGATGTGCACATTGTACTACTGATACCCTAACTGGGAAGAGTTATGATCCTGGCCATAAAACTTGACCAGTCTTATGCTTACTGATATGGAAATTACTGGAGACTGTATGTTTGCATATAGTCCATATTGATGCTACTGGAGACTGTATGATTTCATATAGTCCATCCCTTTATCTGTCTTTCCATATTATACTTAGCCTATGATATACTTGTTGGCCTATTCTGTTATGTATTTGATTTTGTAAATTATTTACATTGAACTGTTGGCACCATTGATATATTTGTTACCCATTATTTTATTGGCGATGCATATAGATTCACTAAGTATCTTATATACTCACTCTTTGTTTGTTTACCCATTTCAAGAGAGGAGTAGACTGCAGAATCCCATCTTCTGACATCCAGTGGATTTCTGCTCATCTTTGATATATGTAAACATTTTGAATTCTGTATCTTTATTGTTCGTAATCTAGCTGCTCCATGGGGTATGTATGAGATAGTTAGAGTATGAACATGTATATGTATATATGATGATGACTTATGATATTAAATGTTATTATCATATTTGATGATTATTACAGCCAATTGCACTAGATTACGGAAAGAATTAAAGAATGACAGGATGAATGGTAATTAAGTAAAATGAATAATTAATTAATGGTTATAAATTATACATGTGATACTGGGTTCTACGGGTGCCGGTTGCCATTGGTATCTCCCGCATCCTAGGACCGTTGTGATCCGAAAATGGGTCCTAACAGAGGTGGTATCAGAGATCTAGGTTATAGGCATTGGAGTTTTAGGTTACATATGAATAGTACCTGAATTATAGAGGAATAGTGAATATGTTCAGAATGGGGTAGAATTAAGTAAACCATGGAGCATAGGATTTCCTTTGTCATCTTTTGCTATTATCGTATATTATATGTTAGTATTCTGCGTTTCTGTTATATTCTGAGTATGTTTCTATTTTTTCTGACAGATTACAAAGATGTCCGACGATAAGGACAGAGATACCAGGGAGGCAGAGGTAGCCTCTAATGAGTTATTGGTGAGGGAGATTTCAGTTTCAACGGGTTCGTCCAGATTTTGACGGACTACAGAGGATACAGAGAGGGGCGATGACCCCTGGAGAGTTGAGATGATAAGGGGGTTGATGGAGTTACGCAGGGATTTAGCTGATTTGAGGTGGAAACATCAGAATGTACCGCTACCACCAGTTCCAGCAGCAGTACGCCACCTGTGGCACCAGTGGCAGTACCAGTTGCACCGGCTCCTGTGCAGCCAGTAGGGGTTCCTAGGGAGCCTGCTGTACAGGGAGGCTGTAGAGTTATTGAGGAGGGTGGTGTATCTATGTTTAGCTTTCTGAAGCTAAACCTGCCAGAGTTCAGGGGCGACAGAGGCAGTGATCCAGTAGACTTTTTGGAGGAGGTAGAGAAGGTAGTTAGGAGACTACCTTGTTCTGAGTTGAGAGCTGTTGAGTTGGTGGGATTGTTACTGAAAAGGAAGGCATGGACTTAGTTTTCAAGGAGGATGGAACCCAGGTTATATGGTGAACATCCACCCTCATGGGTTGAGTTTCGGTAGAGTTTGATAGATGAGTTCATTACTGAGGGGGTAAAGACCCATAATCTTATTCAGTTTGAGCAGTTAGAGTAGGGTAACAGATCAGTAAAGGAGTATACCGAGGAGTTCATCAGGATGAGTAGGTATGCTACTCATATTGTTCATACTGAGGTGGATTTGATCAGTAGGTTTAGGAGAGGGTTGCATGCTGCACTTCATAATGCTTTATTGGCTACATAATTTACTTCTCTGATGACAATTATTGATAAGGCTACACAGATGGAAGAGAAGTATAAGATAGAGAGGGCAAAGAGGGACCAAAAGAGGAAAGGAGGTCTAGGATCTCAGGTTATAAGGGGGGGGGGGGGAGAGTGGCTCCTAGCCTAGGCAGGCAGAGCCAGTGCCTCGATTTGATTAGAGATCATCAGCCAGTAGTCAGAGGAGGAGAGTGCAGAGTAGGGGGTAGCCAGTGGTTCAGTCAGCACATGTCTATTCTCAGGGTTCTTCGAGATCAGTTGCATAGACTCTTAGTATCCCTAGTTATGGGTTTTGTGGATAGAAACTTGGAGAGGAGTGCTGGAGACAGACTGGTGCTTGTTTGAGATGTAACCAGCAGGGCCACTATGCTAACAGATGTCCATTGAGGGGTAAGCAGCAACCATCTACTATGGTTTCTCAACCGACAATACAAATGAGTCAGAATGTAAGCAGAGAGGTTTCAGGCAGAGGAGGACAGGCTCCCAGTAGTAGTCAAGCCCCAGTAGGTAGGGGTCAGGGCAGAGTATTTGCAATCAATACCCAGGAGGCACAAAGATCAGATAATGTGGTCACAGGTACTATTTTGATTCAAAATGAGATTGCAATGCCTTATTTGATTATGGTGTTACTCATTCCTTTGTGTCACCACACTTTGCACCTAAATTGAATAAGGAAAGGAAATTGTTAGATGTGCCTTTAGTGATTGCTACACCGATGGGTGAGAGTGTTGATGTGGATTATTTATATCCTGACTGTGTGATTGATATTGATGATAACATATTACGTGTTGATTTGATTGAACTGCCAGTGTTAGAGTTAGATGCTATTTTAGGTATGGATTGGCTTACGAGGCATCAGGCAGTCATTGATTGTTATCAAAAGAAGGTCAGGTTTCAGCCTGAGGAATAGCCAGAGTTTGAGTTTCAGGGGGGACATACGAGAGTTCAGGGTTAATCTGGTTTCTGCTATTCAGGCTAGGAGGTTGATTGGGAAAGGCTGTTCAACCTATTTAGCTCATATGATAGATATGCAGAAGTCTTTTGTAGATCTTAATCATATACCAGTAGTTCAGGAGTTTCCTGATGTATTTCCTGAGGAGTTGCTAGGATTGCCCCCAGATAGGGAGATTGAGTTTGAGATTGAGGTGCATATAGGCACTGATCCTATATCTATTCCTCCATACAGAATGGCACCAGCTGAATTGAAGGAATTGAAGGTGCAGTTACAGGAGCCATTGGATAGATGGTTCATCAAATTGGGTAGTTCTCCATGGGGTGCACCAGTATTATTTGTAAAGAAGGAGGATGGCTCTTTGAGGATGTGTATAGATTACAGGCAGTTGAACAAGGTGACAGTGAAGAACAAATATCCATTGCCTCGAATAGATGACTTATTTGATCAGCTGCAGGGTACTAGCCATTTTTCGAAGATTGATCTGAGGCCTGGGTATCACCAGTTGAAGATTAAGAAGGGTGATGTACCTAAGATTGCTTTTAGGACACGAAATAGGCATTATGAGTTCTTGGTGTTGTCATTTGCGTTGACCAATACACCGACTGCTTTTATAGATTTCATGAATGGGGTGTTCAGGTCATTTTTGGATAAGTTTATCATTGTATTCATTAATGTCACACTTATCTATTCTAAGAGTGAGGAGGAGCATATGAAGCATCTGAGGATTGTATTGCAGACACTTCGAGAGCATCGACTATATGCTAAGCTATCTAAATGTCATTTCTGGCTAACCGAAGTGTGTTTCCTTAGGCATATGATATGCAAAGATGGAATTAAGGTGGATCCTCAGAAGATTGAAGTAGTTTCGAATTGGCCTCAGCCTACCAGTGTTTCTAAGGTTCATAGTTTTTTTGGGTATGGCAGGATATTATAAGAGGTTTGTGAAGGATTTCTCTAGGATTGCAGCTCCGTTGACTAGACTGATGCGGAAACAGGAGCGTTATCTATGGACTGATAAGTGTGAGCGCAGTTTCCAGACTCTGAAGTCTTGCCTCACTAGTGCTCTAGTGTTAGCATTGCCATCAGAAAAGGGAGAAATTTACTGTGTATTGCGATGCTTCTCGGATTGGATTGGGATGTGTACTAATGCAGAACAGGAGGGTGATTGCTTATGCTTCTCGTCAATTAAAAAAGCATGAAGTGAATTATCCGACACATGATCTGGAGATGGCAGCTATGGTATTTACATTGAAGATTTAGAGGCACTACTTATATGGATCAAAATGTGAGATATATACTAATCATAAGAGTTTACAATATATATTTTAGCAGAAGGATCTGAATCTTTGGCAATGCAGATGGGTGGAGCTACTTAAGTATTATGACTGTAAGATCCTTTATCATCCAGGTAAAGACAATGTAGTGGCTGATGCACTGAGCAGGAAGTTCATGGGTAGTCTAGCTCATATCATGGTTGGCAGGAGGCAATTGATCCAAGAGATGAGGGATTTGGCAGATATGGAAGTGGAGTTGGATTTGGGTTCCCAAGATCGAAACCAGGCTCTGATAGCCCAATTTCGGGTGAAGTCACTGTTGCTTGATGATATTAAAGTGGCTTAGGATAGAGATCCTTATTTACTGAAGCTTAAGGGAGATGTGCAGCATGGCAAGATGACAGAGTTTACAGTGGAGGATGGAGTACTGAAGTGTAGGAAGCGTATATATGTACCTGATATGGACGGGCTATGGGATTGGATTATGAGAGAGGCTCACTACTCAGTATACAGTGTACATCTAGGGATTACCAAGATGTACCATTATTTGAGAGATGTGTATTGGTGGCTTGGTATGAAGAGAGATGTGGCTCAATTTGTTTCCAAATGCTTAGCTTGTCAACAGTTTAAGTTTGAGCATTAGAAGCCATCAGGGTTGCTTTAGGAAATTGAGTTGCCAGAGTGGAAATGGGAGCAGTTTACTGTAGATTTTGTAGTTGGTCTACCGAGAACTACGAGGGGTTATGGCTCCATATGGGCGATTATAGATCGGTTGGTGAAATCCGCTCATTTTCTGGAGGTTAAGACTAGTTATACAGCAGCTTAGTTTGCATAGTTGCATGTGGATAAGATTGTGCGAATTCATGGAGTTCCTTTGATGATCATCTCAGGTAGAGGTACACAGTTCACCTCACAGTTTTGGTAGAAATTTCAGGAGGCTATGGGTACCCAGTTATGGTTCAGTATTGCTTTTCATCCGCAGATTGATGGGCAGTCAGAGAGAATAATCCAGACTTTGGAGGATATGCTTCGGTTGTGTGTTCTGGATTTCAAAGGTAACTGGGATTATTATCTGCCATTGATAGAGTTTTTTTATAACAACAGTTACCACTCTTCTATTGGTATGGCTCCATTTGAAGCACTATTTAGTAGAAAATATAGATCTCCAGTATGTTGGGTGGAGCCAGGGGAGAAGCAGCTTTAGGGGGCCAGAGTTGATCAGAAAGACCATAGAAAAGGTGCCTATGATTAGAGATCTGATGAAGACTGCCTTCATTAGGCAGAAGAGCTATGCCGATCCGAAGAGGAAAGATGTATATTTTTCAGTTGGTGATCATGTCTTCCTTAAGATCTCACTGATGAGGGGTATTATGAGATTTGGGAAGAGGAAAAAATTATCACCAAGGTTTATAGGGCCATTTGAGATTCTTGAGAAGATAGGTAATGTGGCCTATAGGTTGGCTCTTCCACCTAATATGAGCCATGTACATCTAGTTTTCCACATCTCGATGCTACGAAAATATGTATGATCCATCACATATATTGGAGGTACAAGATGTGGGACTCAATGAGGACTTGTCGTATGAGGAGTATCCAGTGGAGATAGTTGATCAACAAGTCAGACAGCTGCGGAATAAGGAGATCCCTATGGTTAAAGTGCTCTAGAGAAACCAGTCGATGGAGGAGTACACTTGGGAGAGAGAGCAGGAGATGAGAGGCAGATATCCATTCCTGTTCCAGCAATGAGGTATGCATTTTATTTAAATTCGAGGGCGAATTTATTTGAAGGGGGGTAGAATGTAATACCCTAGAAATTCCTAACTCATATGCAAGAATTAATTCTCAGTATGTGGTTTAAAGGTATTAAGATTATGGGAAATAATTTTAGAGATCTAATTACTTTTTCGGAAATCGGTGGTGTTGGGAACACTGCTAAGAAATTAACAGTCCGGCCAACAGAAGAATTTCTGAATTAGACAAGGAGGTAAAAGATCACCTTAATGCATGTGTAATTTTGGTAAAAAGAAAGAAGTGAAAAACATTTAGAAACACTGAAAAAGTAACCAATGGCAAAAATATAAATAAATGGAACTTTAAGGTGAATAGTGAAAATGAGTTTGTCTGGGTTTCAGAATAACTCTAAAACTATTTTTATAAATAAGAATAAATTAAAATAAGCCTATTGATTTCCTACTTTGAAATCTAAATCCTGACAGAATTGTCAGAATAAATAACAGAAAAAGTTGGGGTCAATGTATGATTTCTTGAAAACTTAAGGACCAAATATAATTTGCCAATTGATTTTTGTACAAAAGCAACACTTAGATTTTTTTTCTCCATCTTCTTCTTCTTTCCTTCTTTGTCCAAACCACTTCCCCATCTTCTTCCTTCATTTCTTCTTCATTACTCATCAAATTTCTTAAGGAATTCAAAGAAAAGTTGAGTTTAACCATTGTTCTATCATTTCCCTCCATTAGTTTGCTTGGAAAGCTAAAGGAACCAAGGATTAAAGGCTTATAGGCTTTGGCCACTTCATCACTTCAAGATAAAGATGTGTTTTTCTTGGTTTAATGCTTCATTAATATGATTCAGACATTGAATTTGATGTATTTTAGGTTAGATTGTGTCAATTGATGCATTTTGGTAGAAAACCCTAATTTGCCTAACTTGTTTGAATGAGCTTAATTAATTAGAGTTAATTTGTGTTAATTGATATTAGAATATGTTAATTGGAGGCCATTAGGTAACTAATTGATAGTTATTTTGGTGTAAAAAATCCAATTTGCACAAGCTATGTATTTTGCTTCCTTTCAAGCAATTGAGTAGAAATCAATTTTCCAAAGTATTTGGAAGATTTAGGTGAGTTCTATATGCATCATTTGACATGTCCAAAGCATTGAAAATTGAATTGGAAATCATTTGCAAAATGCTTGTTTTGGCCGAACCCCATTTACTATTCATGCCTTTGAATTTTGCTTAGTTTTCCTTTGTAATTCCATGCCAATTTGATCATTTCAATTGTGTTTACTATTGTACATTTGATACCTATTGTGTTGCCTACAATGTGGTTTGATTATTGGTTGAATAGGCATGCCAAATTTGCATCCAACCCTAACCTGTTGGCTTGCCATTTTGTGCCCACCAAGTGTTTGACAAAATGCTTAGTTGTTTTTGCCTTGGCCTATTACCTTGTATTACATAGGCCTACCATTTGAATACCATCATCGGCAGTGACATTGGCATGCCAATTAGACTACTAATTTCCTTTGCCGAACTAACATTTGTTCCATACCTTTGTTGTTTACTATACCACTTATCATTTTTGCAATGCCATTGATTCTATTGCTAATTGATTT
Organism: Aleurites moluccanus; assembly: GCA_948193065.1. Classification (NCBI taxonomy): domain Eukaryota; kingdom Viridiplantae; phylum Streptophyta; class Magnoliopsida; order Malpighiales; family Euphorbiaceae; genus Aleurites; species Aleurites moluccanus. The sequence goes on along the minus strand of CANXYC011528012.1, from coordinate 11,511 downwards.
GATTGATATTAAGCTTATTGATATTGAGGATACCATTGTTGCATAATGGTGTCCATTGATATGTTTCTTTCTCATATTGATCCTAATGTGGCTTGACAGAGCTACCGATCTGATAGGGTAGTGGGAATATACTGTCGGCGATGTGCACATTTTATTACTGATACCCTAGCTGGGAAGGGTTATGGTCCTGGTCATAAGACCTGATCAGTCTTATACTTACTGATATGGATATTAAAGGAGACTGTATGTTCGCATATAGTCCATACTAATGCTACTGGAGACTATATGATTTCCTATAGCCCATCCCTTTATCTGTCTTTCCATATTATACCTAGCCTATGATATACTTGTTGGCCTATTCTGTCACCATCTATATTTGATTCTGTAAATTGTTTACATTGAACTGTTGACGCCATTGATACATTTGTTATCCATTATTTTATTGGCGATGCATATAGATTCACTGAGTATCATATATACTCACTCTTTATTTGTTTACCCATTTCAGGAGAGGAGTAGACTGCAGAATCCCATCTTCTGACATCCAGCGGATTTTTGCTCATCTTTGATATATGTAAACATTTTGAATTATATATTTTTGGTGTTCATAATCTAGCTGCTCTATGGGGTATGTATGAGATAGTTAGAATATGAACATGCATATGTATATATGATGATGAATTATGGTATTAAATGTTATTATGAAATGTGATGATTATTACAACCAACTGTACTAGATTAATGGAAGAATTACAGAATGACAGAATGAATGGTAATTAAGTAAAATGGATAATTAATTGATAGTTATAGATTATGCATGTGATACTGGGCTCTACGGGTGTCAGTCGTCATTGGCATCTCCTGCATCCTAGGACTGTTGCGATCCAGAAACGGGTCGTGACATCCTAATTGACATTAGTTAATTCTATATATGCCCAATCTTGATTCGATTTCTATACCAATTATGATACCCAACATTGTTTCCAATGTTGATATATGACTACATTTGAACAATGAATGAACGTTGAACAAGTTATATATTTACTAATATGTTACTTTTATCCTATCCATTTCTCTTGGTACATTGTTGAGATAAATATTACCTATTACCTATATTTATGTTGTTTTGACAGAGCTACTTATTTGATAGGGTAGTGGGTAAGTACCATCGACATTGTGCACAATAACCCACAGGATAGGTTATAGTGTCCTAGCCCCCTAGCTAGTATCACACCCCAATTCCAGTGGTGCAATAGTCTTAGGGTAAGGGTAGGATTAAAGCCACCATAAACCCGTAGAACACTCATATCTTGGATCTCATACATAACAAATATCTACATCATACATAGTTATCTTCATGAATACTCAATTCTTTGAATCATGTAATCATTATTCATACATTTTCATTCATCATTATATGATTTCCTCTTGTTCCTTATTGATCGAAAGATACATCCCACATCAATAAGGAACAAGGCAACCCACAATGTAACAATTTATACATTAAAATAATATCATCCTTAATATCTAACTGCGAAGCTCTAGAGTATACTCCTTATATATATAAATACCATAATACAAAATAATGTGTACATATATATATATATCAAAAGAATTACATAGAGTATTCTTAGAGGAATGAATTAAGAATCTCTATCTTCTATATTAGCTCCCTCTTGAGCTACACTATCACCTGAAATCCACAGAAGAGGAGTGAGCCTTCAACTCAGTAAGATATAAACATGCAATGCAAAGGTCAAGCCAAAGGAACATGGATACGAAAATATCATAAGGTTATGCTAACAAGAACATAAGTGCTCACAAGAACATAAGTGCTCACAATCGAATAACACTATCAAATCATACAATAGAACTGTCAGAATGCATCAGTAGCCTTACTACTTTATCATAATAGAGCGCATCAGTAGCCTTGCTACCTTATTGCAATACATATGCTTGGCCAGGCATATGCCTAGAGCTCATGGTCCTCTCTAGGTAGAACACTGATAAAAACCCTATCAGTTAGGTTCCTAAAGTGCACAATGGACCAATGAATTTACTCTCATTGGGAAAAACGTTCAATACATATACATATCATAGGTCATATAGCTTGGATTTCACAAAGAATCATATTGGTCATAAGACCATCAACATATAATCATGAATCATTCAAGATAGCAAATAGGTTTCACATGAGTTTGGTCCAAGGAAGAATGACTAAGTCATTTACAACATATAAGGTGTTTATATTGAACAATTTATCATTTATTTGAAAACATCATGGAAAATTCATTTAATAGGTTCATAACATAATATTTTGAAACATGAGAATTATATACATGAACATTAGGAAGGATTGAACAATCAATTTTAAAGAAACAAAATGCATATACAATATTCATACTTATCTTAAAGCAATTTATCCTTGTATTTTCCTCAATTACTTTTACATTCAATAATCTCCTCTATTTCCTTGAATTCTCTTCTCCTATGACAAATCCCTAAATACTCATAATTAGGGTTTATACCCAACAATATTCATACAAGATAAATCCTTATGATTCTAATCATCTTTTATAATCCTAATATATTTTGTAACATCAATTTAATCACTTATTAAGGAAATATTGAAGATTGGGATGAATAACTACTATTCACCCAAAACCTTAAATCCATACATATCTTGCTTATAATCCATAATCATACTAATGATGTTCTTAAACATTAATACTTTACTCATATTCATCTATTCTAACCATGCATTAACTTACTTGAACTTAGATTAAAGTTTGGAACAAATACCTTGAATTCCTAGAAATGGAGAATCATTGAGAAATCTGAAATCTTGATGTTCTTGAAGATTTGATTCCTGATTCTTGTATTAATGGAGATGAAATAAGTGTTCGAGAGGAGAATTTAATGAATTTATGGGTGGGTGAAGTGCATTTATGAAGAAAGAAGGAGAAGGAAACGAAATAAAAGAAATCTGAAAATGAAGAAGAAGGGTCGAATATTTATAGGCTTGTGTCTTCATGCCCGTGAATAAGCTCTCATGGCCATGAAGGCCACTATTCACATTAGATTCGAAGAACTTCTTCAGGGTCGTAAAGGGATGTTTCATGCCTATGGATATAAATTTGAAGAGTTGGCTAATTTACACAGAAGCTTTTCTCATGGTGGTGAAAGATGTCTCACGCCCGTGAAAGTTAATTCCTTAGGAAAATGAAAAATTATACAGAAAGTATTCCCACTGTGGTGAAAGATCTTTCACTTTTATGAAAACCATCTTTAAAGTGATGAAAGCTATCTTTAGGGTGGTGAACTATCTTTAAGGTGATGAAAGGTATCTTCACCCGCCTGAATAACCGATGGTGAAGAATTCTCATATTTTCTCCATTCTAACTTGTCCAAACTCAATCAACTTACATATACACAAACTTAATACCTCAAAATCAATCACAACTCATCATGTCTCAATACATATAATCATTCTAGGAGTAATCTATACTTAACATAGCATTATAGATTATCTACCATACACATATAACATACATATGCTAACATTCATCAAACAATAAACAAATACGTATTTACTCTAACATTACAAGTACTGGGTATTACATTCTCCCCACCTTAAGAAAATTCATCCTCAAATTTTAAGACTTACTGTGCTCTTCGAATAGATAAGTATACTTGTCCTGCATACTTTGTTCACTTCCCCAAGTGTACTTTTACATTGCTTGATTCCTCCATAGGACCTTAACCATTGCTATATCTTTATTTCGTAAGCTCTTGATCATTTGGTTCACAATGGCGACTGTAATCTCTTTCTACGCCAAGTCTTGCTAAAGTTCCACTGTCGAAACTTGTAGCACATGAAAAGGATCGGTGACATATTTCCAAAGCATTGATACATGGAATACCGGTTGCACATTATCCATGTTAGATGGCAAAGCTAGCTTGTATGAAACCTCTCTAATCTTGCTCAGAATCTCAAAGGGTTCGATAAATTATGGAGATAGCTTTTCTCTTTTGCCAAACCGTAGAACTCCTTTCATTGGTGAGATCTTTAAGAACACTAGATCTCCAATGGAAAACTAAAGGTCTTTTCTCTTTGGATCGACATAACTCTTTCGGCGATTGAAGGCTATCTTTAATCTATCTTGAATTAGTGGAATCTTCTCTCACGTTTATCTTATTACTTCTGGTCCTTCGATATACTTTTCTTCAACCTCATCCCAACACAAGGGAGATATGCATTTTCTGCCATACAAAGCCTCATAAGGGGACATATGGATCATTGAATGGTAGCTGTTGTTGTAGGCAAATTCTATCAATGACAAATGAGCATCCCAATTTCCTCCAAAGTTTAGAATAAACATCCTCAGCATGTCTTCTAGAGTTTGGATGGTCCTTTCTGATTGCCCATCTGTCTGCGGATGAAATACTGTGTTGAAATCAAGCTGTGTACCCAAGCACTCTTGTAATTTCTACCAAAATCTTGAGGCGAACTGAGTACCTCTATCTAAGATGATCGAAATTAGAACTCTATAAAGCCTAACAATCTCATCAACGTAAATCTGTGCATACTGATAAGCCATATAAATCGTCTTGACTGGTAAAAAGTGAGCTGACTTGGTCAATCTATCAATAATAACCCATATTTAATCATGGCCTCTTGAAGTCTTTGGCAATCCAACCATAAAATCCATATTCACTCTCTCCTATTTCCATTATGGCAATGGCAACTGTTGAAATAGTCCCAAAGGCTTTTGATGCTCGAACTTAACTTGCTGACAAGTTAGACATTTAGCTACATATTTTGCGACATCTCTTTTCATTCCACTCTACCAATAAGAACTCTTGATGTCGTGGTACATCTTTGTTGCACTTGGATGTACACTGTAGCTGGAATGATGAGCTTTCTTGAGAATTACATCTCTCAATCCATCCACAGCTGGAACACGTAATCTATTGCCCAGTCTCATTACACTATCAACCATGGAAAAGCCTGAAGGTCTTTCTATTCCCACATCATTCTTTAGTTTTACCAACTGAGGATCCTTATCTTGCGCTTCTCTTATCCGATCAATAAGTGCTGGTTTAACTTGAAAATATGCCAGAAGCACACCCACATCTGACAGATCAATTCTAATCCCTTAATCAAAGAAACTTTGGATACACTAGCAGATGCCCGTGAAGCTGATGAAGCCACCTTAGATCGAGTATGTCCTCTATCAACACTAGCAGATGGCTAGCTTTGAGGAGGTCTGTAACTACTCTTAACTGGTCTAGTCTATGTCCTCTGTTCCCCTATCCTCCTCTGACTTCTTTGACCCTTGTTACCACTCTTCCTTTCTTATTCTCTTTTTGCTCTATCTTTTTTATACTTCATCTTTATATGGTTAGCCTTATCAATTAATTTTGTCAATGAGATGAATTCCACTGCCAGTAATGCATTATGCAGAGGTGCATTCAATTCTCTCGTGAAGCGGTTGTTCTCTATCGCCTCATCCGAAACTATCTTCTTTGCCTATTTTACTAACCTCTGAAATTCATCAGCATATTCTTGCACACTCATGTTTCCCTGCTCTAATCTCTTAAATTGAATCATCCTCCTATTTTTCTCACCTTTAATGATGAACTCATCCATCAAAAGCTGTTTGAATTCTTCCCAACTCTGAGGATCATCTCTATACAATTTGCCTTAAAAACCAAGTCCAAGCCTTTTTCTTCAATAACAACCCAACTTCTATTGCCCAAATATCAGAGCAGGGTAATCTCATCACAACTTTATCTACCTGCTCTAGGAATTTGCTAGGCTCATCCTCATGCTCTCCACTAAACTCAGGTAATCCAAGTTTCAAGAAACTGAACATAATAATTCCACCCTCATCAATTAATCTTCGAGCATCTTATTTAATCATAAGTCTCGGGGGAGGTGCTACTTGTGGAAGATGAACAAGTACTGATGCTGGTTTGGGTACTAGTGCAGGTTCCTGTCTTTCCTTTCTCATCTCTTATATTTGTCTTCTTAACTCTTCATTTTCTCTCATTAATTGCTCATTTACTAATCCCACATTTTCATTTATTTCTTCTTCTTCTTCTACATCCAACCTTCTTCTTATAGGTGGTGGTTCCATAAATTCAACTCTTTCTGGTGATGTATTAGAAGCTACATCATCCTCTAATCGTCTACCCTATTGATGGGGACCCCATCTAATCGGTTCTTAATGACCAACCCTTCTATCTCTCCCTCATCCTCTAAGGTTACCTCTCGGAGGCATGATACTATAACAAACACAAAGATCAATTATCAATTAATGATAAGCAAATAAGCACACATAACCAATGACAAACAATTGACGATAAAGAAATTCCTATGGCTCCATGGTTCATTTATATTTAATGACAATTATTCTTAATTAATTATTTTAATTTTTTTAATCTTTGCTCTGATACTTATCTTTCACATCCCTCACTTCATAAGATATGACGGTCCTAGGGAATGAGAAGGCGTAAGGCCACATAAACCCGTACAACCCCAAATAACAATTTTTATACAGAAAATTCTACGTAGTTCCTTCTGTTTTCCAACTATTACCCAGGACCAAAATCCTTCTCTTCCACATATAATCAATTAACTCAACTTGCAAAAGAAATTTCACTTCTAAGACACTCATCCTTATATCCTCAACTTTAATTGTAAAAGCCATTCATCACAATTCAAATATTTTCATTTCAACATTCATACCATCATTACTAATTATTTCCACTAGGTTAATATAATGCACATATCATTAGGAAACATCATATGTTCAATATTTTTCAACATTTATGTATTCCAAAATATTATTTAACTTTTTACAAACCATGGAGCACTCTAGAAGTAAAACACCAAAATATGGAGGCTATACATAGAAAAGAAAGGTTCGCAGCCGAAGAAAAGCAGAAGCTGGAACCACACCTATCTACAATCCCCTGAAAAATAATAAACCACTAAAGTGTGAGATAATACTCAGTGAGAAATGTATATATATCACTTCACTTGTGAAGCTAGTTTTAAGAAAGAGGCTCACAGGAGAAATGAACAAATAAAATAAGAACAATTTATAACTAGTTAAGCAATTAAAGAACAAATTGATATATTAGCCATTAGAAATGTAAATCAATAGCAAACATACAACATGGACATATATATGAAATCGTAATCAATGATATAGGTGGTGTACAAGGTAATTTCAATCAATAAGTGAATGCAATAGCTAATGGTTTGCAATAACAAATGGGTTGCAATAATGACAGATTTATAATCACTATATAAAGTAAAGGCTACAATTGATAGCATGTTTATCACTCGTACAATTGATTAGAATCTATGGCTGAGAAAACCCCTCTCAGCTGGGGTCCACTATAAACATTTCATTATGCACAACGCCTGATACAATTATTATCCTACTCTATCATGTGAGTAGGCCTATCATTAGCACATTAGATTTGTATTCAATCCAAGGATCATATTTAACAATGAAGCAAAGTTCCAAAGTCAAATTCAATAATATCAATGGTCTAATAACACTTATTAGAAGGTTATGGTTTGCATTATTAATAGAATGGTCAATTAAACAATGAAGTGAAATGGTAAATGTTAAGATTCAACAAAGAGGCATTTGGCCACAATTTCAATTTCCATATCCAATGGCTACAATTTTAGCTATTAGGTAAACTAAGGTGCTTAAGGCACCAATAAGAAAAATCAAATATGTTTAAGCCAAATTTAGAAAACAATAATAAAGAAATTGACATGTTTACATTAGCCCAAATAAAATGCTAGTTAACAATTAAGGTATTTCAATCAATTAGGTTATCATTGGGCTTCCATTAAACGAAGATTTAAATTAGGAACCCTAAATGAACAAATCAATATAAAAAAAATAGGAAATTAGGGTTCCAATCAATGAAGGCTACAATGCAATGAATATTGGCAAATTTAATTGGATTCAATTTTAAGTAAAATGACATATATACATACTCACCTTTCCAAACTCTAGTTCCAACTCTCAATCCTCTAATCTAGAACAAACAAAATGGATGTTCCAAGGATTCTTCTTCTTTATCTTTCTGTTTTGAAACTACAAGAGCAAAGAAATAGTTTTAATACTCAATTTACATTAAAGTTACACAATGTGATTCAAATTATAACTTTCCCTCTCAAATTCTAAAATTTGGTTTCTGGCAGCCTTCATTCTCTTAGAAAGTTCTCAAGTTATACTTATCTAATTGCTTCAATTATTTTTTCTACATAAACTAGACATATGAAAGTTTAACATATCTAAAAATAAGATTTTTCTAAGTTCTACACAAAATATGATGGAATTTGAAAGACAATTCTACAAACTGTAAACTACCCTACAACTTCTACCCGAACAATCTTAACTAATTCCCTGGCAACTCAAAGTGTAGATATCCAAATACTATTCTATTTTCATTGAAATTTAGTTAAGACATAAAAAATATTTTTCATGTTTTTAGTTTTCTCAGAATTTTAACTTAAGGACCTTAAAAATCCAGATCTCAGTAGGGTTTCTTAATGAAAACCCTAATCTGAGTCAGCCTTACTCCTAGCTCATATCTCTTAACACAGTAGCAATTTGATAAAAATTCCTTAAAGGAATATAATCTACACATCTACAACTTGTATGTTTTATAGATTTTCAAAATCAGACTCTAATATTACTAAAACTAGCTTCTAATTTTCTACCATGTTACAGGAAATTCAGAATTTCAAGGATTTGTTCTTGAATCTATCATTCTTTTACTAATTAAGCCTCTAATCTATCAATTAAACTCATTAAATTAAATTATTAAACTAGTTTAGTATCTTACTTCTTGAAGCTCTTGATGGATTTCTAACTTTCAAGAATTTAATTAACTCAATTAATGGAGAGAATCAATTTAGACGTAAAATAATTTGAGCTTTTAGGTGATGAAAGAAAGGTTTAAGAACTAAGGAATAAGATTTTTTTTTTTTTTTTTAGAGTTGGGAGGGTGGCTCATGGCCAAAATTAGAAATGGAGATGAAAAATTGAATTTTTCTCTCTTATATGTTTATTTATATATTAATTAATGACCAATATGAATTTAAGAAAAAGAAATTAAGGAAATTGAAAATAAAATAATGAATGGATATTAATTTTTTAGAAAAGAAAAATGATAAATATTTGGAAATAATTTTGGTGGAGAAGCCACCATATGGCTGGCCACTAATGGCCTTCTAAATTAATTTTTTTGACTCAAATTTTTATTATTTATAAAATTGTCATTCTTTATCTTTTCTTTCCTCTATCTCTTTCACTTTTTTATTTAAACACTTTCACTTTGTCAATTTTATTTAAATATATTTTTAACTTACTATTTATTCATCACATTTTAGTATATGAAGAAAAATTAAATAAAAGACTGCTCTAAAATTTATTAAAAATCGAACACTGGAAGGTGTTCATAATTTAGGTTTTCCTTGAAGTCTCTTTATTGATTTAGGTAATTCATCCTCTATATAACCCTTTTTAATTTTTAAATTATTTTTAATATAATGTTAAGGAACATAATTTGACTTATCCATAATTAATTTCAAACAATTCACTTCCTTAAATTTACAAAAATTCTATTACCAATTGACATTTCTTTTAACTGTTCTTAAACTCTCTAATATGATATGCGAGTTATTACAATCTCTCAACACATAAAGAATTTGATAAAACTTCCTCAAAGAAAAATAATTTAGACATATAAATCTACAATTTTTATGCTTTAAGAATCTTCAAATTCCAACTTTAAGGGCATGAAAACTCAACCTCAAGATTTTTGTCAAGTCACAGGAAATTCTGAATTTTCAAGGATTTACTTCTAATCTTACTTTCTTTCATTAATTAAATCTCTAAATTAATATTAAAACTCATTAAATCAAATTATAGAGCTAGTTAAAGATTTTATCTCTTGAAACCCTTTGAAGAATTTCTTTTAACTATCTACAAATTTGATGAAGAAAACGAGCTTTAGAGTTGGAGGTATGAAAATTGATAAAGATAGAGAGTGGTTTGAGTGAGTGAGGTGAAGCAAAATTTTGGAGAATTTTATAGTGAAATTTTTCAGCTAAGGGAAGAGAAAGAAGAAGATGGTGATAATTTTATTTCAATATGTTTAGTTATAATAATTATTAACCAATTAAAATTTAGGAAAAGAAAATTTGAAGAAAAATAAAATGGAAATTAACCTAGCCTAAGATTGTGTCTAAGTTATTTTAGATAAAGTTAAGAAAATCTATTGTGGTGGGAAGCCTCCCACTTAACTAGCCACCATGCTTTCAAATAACTATTTTTTTTTTTAAATATTGGTCAAATTAATTTTGACCAATTTTCTCAAAATTTATAAAATTGTCATTTTCCTCTTCTTATTGTTCTACCTAATTTACTTCTTTATTTAAGCATTTAAATTTTATCAATTTCACTTAATTATATTTTTAACTTATCCATTAGTTATCAAAATTTAGGTGTGTAAAGAAAAATTGGGTAAAAGAATACTTTAGAATTTCTTAAAAAACAAACACTGGAGGGTGTTCAAAACTATAATCATTAGATATTAATTGGTTTACTTATGGTCTTGATTATTCTAAACTTGGTCTTGATTTCTTTAACTTTGGCCTCGATTTACTTATGGTCTCGATTATTTTAGACTTGGTCTCGACTTCTTTAAATTCAGCCTCGGTTATTTTAAATTAGGTCTCGATTGGGTTATTACATTCTACCCCTTTAAAATAAATTCGTCCTCAAATTTAAAATTATACTAACCTTAAACAATGAACAGGTGGGGGTATTTCTGCAGCATGTCAAATTTGCTTTCTCAAGTGCAATCTTCAACTCCATAATTCTTTTATTGTACTTTCACCATTAGTATCTCCTTATTCCTTCACTACCTAACTTGCTGATTAACAATTTTATATGAATATTTCTTATACGACAGATTCTCATTTACTTCAATATTCTGAGCTGCAAGGACATGAGAAGGATCCGACAAATATTTCCTTAATATGGATACATGAAAAATAGGATGCATGTGGCTTAATGTAATATCCTAGGTGAAACCCTAGTTGGAAACCCTAACCCTAGTACCTAAAACCTAGGGGGAGTTAGGAGTATTTGCATGAGTTGGTTGCTATGTGTGAAATATGATTTTTACTTGATGTGTTTCTATGCTACTGATTGTTTTTCATGCTATAGAATTTAAATGATGCAATTACATGTAATTGATAGCTACATGTGTTATAGGATTGAATTAAATATGCTTACATGAGTGATAAATTAATATTGTGTTTGTCACAGCCCAACTTAGGAGCCATGACGGTCCTAGGGTATGGGTGATGCTTATGCTACCAATACCACGAAGAACCCATCAAATAAACTATATGGCATGCAAACAAAAATAAGCTTAATATAGCTTAAGCAATACAACCAA
>CANXYC011527692.1:0-31609 GCA_948193065.1 Aleurites moluccanus | reverse complement strand
CCTTGCTCCATAACCAATCTTAAGAAGAGAGGAAAGTGATGAGAATTAGAAGAAGAGATTAGAAAAGGGAAGAACAGTAGAAAGGATGTAGAAAGGAATAGAAGAATTCTGTTATTAATATTCCATACCCCAATACATGCTTATGATCTATATTAATAAGTTTCCTGGCGTTGCCAAGTCAGCCATTCTGTTATAACAAACTCTTAACAACTAACAAATCAACAAACCAATTAACTATTGAATTATTATTATTATATAGGCATAACATTTTTTGAGTTGGTAAGATTTCTAATCGGCGATTGAAACTCTTATCTATTATTAGAATTTATCGATAAATTAATAATTAATTTTTATCTAAACACTCAATATTATTTTAATTATCGATATATATATTTTTAAATGATAATTAAATTTTATATTTAAATATTTAAATACTCTTAAAATTTATTTTATATTTATTTAATTATTTTTTCAAAATTATTTTTTTTTTCATAAGTAAAAGACTTTGCATTCATATAAATTTTGTTGGAATTAAATCAAACCGATACAACGCTGACCCCTATCTTTAAAGGCGCGTCAAACACGACGGCTGTATCAATATTAATATTGGTAGGTTTCACCCCTTCATTATCACTTAGAAAAATTTGTGATTTTCAGAGAGAAGAGAATGGTTGCCGATATCTTAGGATTTGTGATTTTCAGAGAGAAGAGAATGGTTGCCGATATCCTTCTCCAAGTGGTCGTGATCTTTCTTGGGATATTTTTCTATTTATATATCCACGAAATCCCTCAAAAAGGTCTAGTCAAGTACCGCCAGTACCGCAACCGCGCCGGCGTTGAAGCCAAACGCCGCTTCGTCCTCGGCGCTCAGATCCTATCACAGGCTAGATCTCCTCAAAACTCTCGCTCTGCTGCCATCTCTTTAGCCAAAAAAGCTGAAGATGAAGCTACCAAATCCATCTCACTCAATCCTAAAGATGCCGCCGTTCACATACTCAAAGCTTTAGCTCTCGAATTCCAAGGATTCAAGTCCTCTGCTTTAGATTCACTTGACGTAGCTCTCTCTCCGTTGGCGGTGAAGTCGTTGACCGAGAGTGAGAAAGGGGACGCACTGTTCAAGAGAGCTGAGTTGGTGATGGGAATGAAACGGAGCGAGCGATTTGACTCAGCAATCGAGGATCTGACTCAGGCAGTGAAACTGAATAAAGAGAACGCTAGTGCATTCCGTTTGTTAGGCGAGTGCTATGAGTCGAAGAAGATGAAAGAAGAAGCTAAAAGTGCTTATGAGGAAGCTCTGAAATTGCAGCCTGAATTGGCTTCAGCTAAAGAGGCTCTAGACCGGTTGAGCTCGTAACAAAATCGTCGCCGTTTTGGATTTTAAATTTTAATATATGAGTCTATGCTTTGTACTTTGTCAACTGTAATAGCTCTGCTTTTACTGGAAAAATTTATGAACGGAAAGCTTTTAATTTCAGTCCTCCTTTAGAATTAAAATGTATGCAAATCTCGGGAAACAGAAATTCAAAAATAATAATCAATTCCGCCAGTGATGGCTTGGTTTCAATATCTGACGCCGTCCGATTGTGGTGGCACCGGCAGTACTATTAAGAGGCGTCGCCAGGCGCGGTTGGGCGGCTTGGTAGCCGAGTTCTGGTGGCTTTACGAAAAAGGACTGATAGTTGAAAATATCAAAATAATGATAGCTCGCGTCAATCAAGGAGCTGTCGTTTTATCGTTTGCGCAAAGCCACTCTAGTCATTCCTAGGAACAAGTTATTTAATATATTTTAATGTTTTTAATTGAGAAAAATTTTAAGTACCATTTTAATATTTAATCAAAAATGAATTAAAAATAAAAAAATATATAAAAAAAAAAAATATGTAATTTTCAACCTAATATAAATGTAAAAAAAGCAAATAATAGATTAATAACTTGTTGGGTTTGCTTTTCGAATATATATATATTTTTAATCATGGTTTGAATTCCTAAGTTCATACCATAAAACAATTATTTTCTACATCTCGGACTCCCATAATTTTGGCGTGAATAACAATCCCAGTGATATCATTTTTTTTTTCTGAATTGCCTATAATATCAGCAGGCTCAAAATTAAAAAAGACTTGTTTTAGTGTGCAAATATAAGCAATTTTTAAATATCCACTGTTGTCAATGACTTCAATTTTATGAAAGGTTACATAGCAGTAAAACTAAAGAGAAACGATGGCCGATGGGTTTGGTCGGACCTGAGAGCTCTGGCGAAGACTGGCTTGCTCCAAGCTGTGCAGGTTTTGAGAATTTTTAAGAATCCAATCCGTGTGGGACCTCAGCCTTACTGTTAACTGTTTGAATTATAAGTATGTTGCAGTAAGGGGGAATGAAATTTCCAGGCGCTATGCGCATTGACTCATTTTGCACAAAATACACGGATCACACTGAGCTTGGTCTTCGGCATTTAGCTTTCAAGTCACTGCCTGGTCCCACAACAACCATAAAATCAATATTAATTCAACTCATTTTAACTTTGTCTTAATCTCAAAATTAATTAGAATTGATAATCAGTATTATTTTATCAAATTAGGCCTTGCATGATTAGCCACAGGTGTTGTAGAACCCAGATTATACTCACCCATCTATTATGATAGTTATAATTTCCATTAATTTAGTGTGCTTGAGTTACTCCGTTCTGTAGCTCACCATAATCACACAGCCTTTAGGTTTTTTTATATAGTAAAGCCTTGCATGCCCAGATACAGCCTAGCTGTAAAGGCATATAAGCTAGCAATAGACCTTGGTTTGTATCCGTCTCCCCAGTGCTCATATATATATATATATATAAAGGAAAGCCTCAAGTCCTTTACTGTTATTCTCTGTATCAATTCTGTCAGGTCAACAAGAAGAAATGAGGAGAGGAATTCCATATTTTTCTGAAGTTACCAAACTAGTTTTGCTGATCAATGACTTCTGGTTACTTACCTCCTTAGTCAGTAGCAAGGCGGTGCCTCAGATGGAAGAAAATGAGATAAAAACAGCTCTGTTGCAACTAAGAGACTCTCTCAATTACCCTAATGGCTCTGCTCTTATTAATGATTGGAAGATTGAAGTCCATTACTGTGGATGGGTAGGTATCTTCTGTGGAACTAAGAATGATTCAAACAGTCAAATTTTGGGTTTATCGCTTGACAGTACAAGGGAGCATAAGCTTGGAACTTGGTATCCAGAAGCCTCATTATTTTCTCATTTTAAGGAGTTGATTTTTTTGACTCTGTCCAGTAATTATATAGCTGGTTTTGTCAAGCCTGAAGGTGATTATTCATTATTAGATAATGCTAGCCAAATTTTTTTTTTCTTTTACTATCTTCTTTTTAAACCTTTTGGCTAATGTGTTCTATTTGCAGCACTCTGTAGATTGAAGGATCTTCAAATGTTGGATTTAAGTAACAATTATCTAGCTCATGAAAATCTGCCATCCTGCCTATGTCATAACCTCTCATCATTGAAGTATTTGGATCTATCAGGAAATAAGCTGAAAAGCTCAAATTTTCTTTCAGGTACTATTCACATACTGTATATATGCTTAGTTGAATGGACTTGAAATCTTCTACTTGATCTTGATTTTCTATTAGAATTATCCAAAATAGTAATTTTATCTTATTATTGCAGGGATTCGTGAACTTGACAACTTGCAAATGTTGAATCTTGGGTATAACCAAATTGGAGGGGAATTACCTCCGTATTTTGGTAAATTGAATTCTTTATTTTTCTTAGATTTGTCTCATAACCATTTTAATGGGAGTGTTTCTCAGCTTATAATTAGCAATCTGACTTCAATTCAGACCCTTGATCTCTCGGATAACATGTTCAGTGGAATTTTTTCCTTTTCCATACTTGCTAACCTCTCGAAACTTCAAGACATAGATCTCTCAAACAATGAATTAGAGGTGGAGACAGAGACCCCTACTTGGATTCCATCATTTCAGCTTGCATACCTCAACTTGATGAACTGTAAACTAAACAAGAAAAATGGTCACATGATTCCTAACTTCATTTCCAATCAGTACAAATTAAGGGAACTTTCTTTGGCCTATAACTCTCTTCAGGGCAAAATCCCCTCTTGGTTGTTCTATAATAACTCTCCTTCTTCCATCTTGTCATTGAGGGGAAACTCATTTAATGATGAATTTCCAGTCTTTTCTGCATCTTTTCAATACCAAATTTCAAGTCTTGTACTGCTTGATATCTCAGACAACAATAGTTTTGGGCAAATTCCTAGCAACATTGGTAACTTGTTCCCAGTATTAAATTACCTGAATGTGTCTAGAAATACACTCCAAGGCATCATTCCTTTGTCACTGGGTAATATGTCCATGTTACGAGTATTAGATGCATCTTTCAGTTTCTTGAATGGTAAAATTCCAGAAAAGCTGAGGATGAATAATACTTCACTGTATCAGTTAATCCTTTCAGACAACAATTTTCGTGGTGAGATTATGCCAGTGTTTTCAAATATGACAAAGCTCGCTTATTTGCATCTTCGAAACAATGGCTTTATCGGAACCTTGTCAGCTCCTATGGTCAATATGCCTATTTTAAAAGTATTGGAAATCAGCGGAAATCAATTGTCTGGGAACATCCCAAATTTGGTCGCTGACCACCCTACGCTACATGTACTTCTGCTGGCTAGAAATGATTTCCATGGTGGAATTCCATTGTCTTTGTGTAAGATGCAAAATCTGCATATCTTGGATCTCTCTGTAAACCATCTTTCAGGGGTCTTGCCTTCTTACCTCTGTAACATTACTGCATGGAAAAAGGGAACTGAAGTTAGTTTTATTTCTGATATGGTGTTTCCAGTCACGTACTCTGATCATAAACTCAATGGTTCCATTCGGTCTTATCATTGGCTTCCAAATATCTCTAATGATTTTAGAGTGAAAATACCTTTTAGAACGAAAGGAAACTCCATGAATTATGAAGGACTTCCTCTTTCCCTGATGACTGGTATTGATTTTTCTGTGAACAATTTGTCAGGTGCTATTCCATCAGAGATTGGAGAACTTCTAATGCTTCGTTCACTAAACTTGTCTTGTAACAATCTCACAGGAAAATTTCCTGAATCCTTTAAAAACCTGAAAAACCTTGAAAGTTTGGATCTTTCTCATAACCATCTTGTCGGGACTCTCCCTCAGGAATTAGTCCAGCTTTACTCTCTTTCAACTTTTAGTGTTGCTGTCAATAATCTTTCCGGCAAAATCCCATATAAGAACAACTTTCTCACTTTCAATGAAACTAGTTATATTGGAAATTCAGGATTCTGCGGACTGCCTCTAAATGATAACTGTTCGGTTAGTAGGCTTCCTCAAATTCCTGATGGGCATGATAAAAATGATGGAGAAGGAATTGGTGAGAGTGACTTGTTTTTCTTTTCTTGTGTGGCTGTGTTTTATGTGTTGGGATTTTGGGCTGTCATTGCTCCTCTAATACTCAGCAGAAATTGGCGAAGAAAGTATATGAAGCTGTTTTTAGTTGTAGATTGATGTCGTATATTATAAATCATGGTCGAAATTAGCAATATGTGACTATATTTATTATTATTATTATTGATAACAAACATTGGATATAGGAGGACAATCTTTTATCCTGTTCTATGAAGAGTTCACTAGTTTTATTTACTGTAATATAATACTAGAATGAAATTTTTAGTTCTTCGTTTCTATTGAATTTTTATTTGATTCCATTCTATCATGCATTGCCTTAATTTCTTAATTAAATTTGTGAACTCACGACTCACTTTTAAAATCAAATGATTAGGACTTAGGAGGGTGTTTTTCATAATATAAATCATGAAAAACTTACATGGTTTACAACTTTTAAAGTTGCTCTCTTCTAATGTTGCTTTCAGCAATCTTTCTGGCAGAATCGCACATAAC
The DNA here is from genome assembly GCA_948193065.1 of Aleurites moluccanus. Taxonomy (NCBI): domain Eukaryota; kingdom Viridiplantae; phylum Streptophyta; class Magnoliopsida; order Malpighiales; family Euphorbiaceae; genus Aleurites; species Aleurites moluccanus. Next base: position 25,682 of record CANXYC011527692.1, on the reverse strand, counting down.
TGGAACAAATAATGTATCAATAGTAATTTTTTACTTTGGTAATTATGTAGTTTGGTTAAATTTAAAAAAAAAATGCTTCAAATCTTTGGAATTTGGGAACTTTTTATTTTATTATTAGGCTTTTATTTTAAAATAAACAATATTAACTACACATCAGGACACTGGTCGAACATGAGTATGCCTTTAGCCTACTTAACCTGATAATAATATTCGGGTCCGTCATTTATAAAAGAAAGGCTAAATGTATTGTTTTTGTTTTTATAATTCATTCCATGTGAAATAACAATGGCACTGCAAGCTATAAGCAACATACTAACTGGTGTAAGAGTTAAATGTCCAAGAGTAACATTTGAAACAAGATTTAGAACTATAGAAATAGAATATGCAACTCATCTTATTAAGAGCATCAAAATTCATTTCAAATGTATACCATCTAGCCACTTAAGAGTAGGCAGAACCTTAAACAGAAATAGGGTAAATTTTTCATCTGCAATTGCATTCCCCACCACATCTAATTGTGTCAATTTCAAGCCTTTCAACACAAAAAAGGCTTCCCAATAATTTGTCATGTTTAGCCCATCAATCAAACTTTTATCCTGCTCCCATTCAATTCCAACCGAATGAGACAAAGGAGACGAGCACAAATATCTTCTCTTGTCGATAGAGTGTGCACCTATCTCATTGTATGAAATATCCAGCACTTCCAATGACTTCAACTTTCTCAAAGGTTCCAAAGCACTGAAACTAGAGAATTTATTTTTACTCAAACTCAGGTAAGAAAGTAGCTGCATAGCCTCCAATCCTGCCATATTATCCACAAAATAAGATTTATTTTCCAGTAAATTTAAGACAAATAAAATGAAGAGCTTTATCCTTGCCTATCTCATAAAACTAGATAAAGTTTATCAGTGCACTAAAACTATCAGAAAAAGGTTATTCTCTAACTGCATGTCTATGCCAATTAAATACAATAAATTAAGTGCAAACATAATGCTTTTGAAGAAGAAGATATCAAGAAATGCAAGAAGAAGATATTGAGAAGTGCAAATAAGGATTTGAATTCATGAAAGATACAAGCACTTCAGATAGGAAGATTCCGTTTCTAACTTAAAAAAGCAATTTACCTTCAATAGATTGAAGTTCATTTTGACTCAGGTCTAGCATTTGGACCCACAATAATTTCTGAACAGATGCTATTCGTGATAATGATAATTTATTCAGCCGTAAACATATAGGATAGCCACTGTTTGATGAAGTCAAGTCCCTATAGTGAAAGCAGTGACTCAGCACAGACTCCCTGTTAGAGATCACCTGCACAATCACAGTGAAAAATAAGAGCAGTTCATTCCATGAAAAATTTAATATTGTGAACAACAATAAATTCCAGTTAATTGAAACTTGTATGGCTTCATCTTAACTAGATCTCTTTTATTCAAAACTAAACAACATAAGGTGAGAAGCTCATAACATGCCCACACCAAATTCTAGTTGCAAGACTAAGAGTGCAATATAAGATGAGGTATCATAGAAATTGTCCAAGCAAGACACTCGCATGCTACTGTACCAGATGATAATAATTTTCATAGGCTAATTTGATGTTTTCCTTCAGAAGTAACAGTCAACTAGTTTAACAGCAAGAACAAGCAGACAATGTAACATAAAATATAATGATGTCTCCTTTAGAACTCAGCAATGAAATTCATTGACTAATTAGATAGTTTCCTTTTCAAGTAAGAAAACTAGCTAGTCTAACAGCCAGAACAAGTAGACAGGGTGACCTAAATTTTAACTCTCTGGCACTCCAAAATCAGGCATTCTCCATAACCTCAAGCCAAAAAAGCTATGGTTTCAAATGAATTTAAAGACGAACAATCCTAGAAAGAAAAAAAAAACCTGTCGAAATAAAACCAAGCTGTGTTGATCCTTATAATATCGAGAATGTGGTGGATCCAACTTCATTAAGTCATTATACAGTTTAAGAACTTCTTCAGAATGGACCAGTTTGTCAGAAGACATTAGTGCATCATGAGAAGTAAACATTCTTGCAAGTGTAAGCTTTCCAATTTTACTGCAAAACAGAAGCAGGGTTAAAAAAAACAGGCTTCCCAAATTTAGGTGTCACCCTTAAGATAAAGCAGACTTACCAGTCTGACAACTCACGGAAGTTTCTTATCTCTTCCTCTATAATTTTTCCTTGCCATGAAGCTTCTGGCTTACATTCATTTTTTATACTTAGGTGGTCAAGTGAAGCAGCTAGATTTGATTCTAATAAATGAGGTTCATAAAGATGAAAGTTTTCATCTATCCATGAAATCCTCTCCACACCTGCCCGTTCTGCAAGTTCTGTTTTGACAGGTTGTACACACATTGTAAACGCAAAATGAGAAGAACGGCTATAGTGAAAACCGCCAGAAGAAATTATTCCTTGACAATGTCCAAGGGTAACCTCCACAGGATAAGCTTCTAACGAATGGTGATTCACACTGGGAAAACTTAATTGTGTAACCCAAACTGGGGCAACCTGAGAATCATTTGTTGAAAGAGGTTTCCAAATGAGATCCTCATTTGAATTAAACCTAAAAGCAACTGTTACAGTAGATGAGTTGACACCTTCAACAGCCTGATTAAAGTACAGAATGAGTGGAAATGTTCTGGAATCAGATTGGAATGTATTGCATGGAGAAGCATGACTGTCCAGGCACCTATCCCCCACTAGAATGATATTAGAACCATGAGCAGGCCATGAAGAAACAAGCTGAGGACACTCAGCTTCAACAGTTTCCTCAAGAAGCCAAAGATGATAAAACCAACCACTTTGATCATCTTCATCAGTAAAAAGAGCTTCACCAACCAATTCATACTCCCTGGTTAATACCTCATCTTTTTTGGAAAACCCTTCCACATTTTTCTTCATCAAATTAGACAGAAGAAAACTGCAAATCACATCAACACAACACAATTAATACAAAAGTCGAGCAAAAAAAGGAGACATCATATCATTAACACATGTTGCAGCTTGCAACAATGGGCATCACATTTTAAACATTGTAGATTTTACATAAATCACTAAAAGGTGATTTTAAGGATAAAAGATATGATATCAAGAGGGAAAATAACACCATAAAATAAATTTCTCTGAGCTTAGGGAGTTCTGGGAATCATCATAGTTAGGAAAATGGATAGTCATGCTATATTATACAAAAACACTAATGAATCAATGTACCAAATCCTTGAAAATCAAGAAGCACCATCAATCATGTTCATCGCCGATGCACATCCTCCAAAAAGTTAAAAGAAAGGAATTTCAGAATAATTGCTGCCTGTAATAAAATAACAAACACACCTTCGATTGTGCCATGCAGAATAATTACTGATATTCTTATCAATTATATTCTGGGTATACTCTAGTTCATCCTCCTCCGATCTGTTCATCAATGCAGCTACAAATCTAGACAAAATTAAAAATTTAAAAGAACTCTTCTTAGTAAGCACCATAAACCCATCTATTTAAATCAATAAATAATTAAAACCCAAAGCCAGCTCAGCTGAGTCTTCACCTCCGGTAACTCCAAGCAAGAAAATTCCGAGGATCAGCATTTTGAAGCTTCTCCAAAAGCTTCAACTCCTTGTCGATCGAAGAATGCCCTTTACTTAGCACCCATTTACGATGATGCCAAGCCCCATAAGACTTAAAATTTTGCCTGAGCGCACTCTCTACCTACAAATATTCACCAAATCCATTGAATAAAGAAGAAAATTTCGAATTTTTAGCAACCAAAGATGAAGAGAAACGCACCACTCGAAGTTCTTGATCGAGGATTGACTTGACTGAGTTAGGATCAGAGTCAGACTGAGTCAGATTATATTCAACAGCAAGCTTTCTATAATTCCAACCAGTGTAAGATTCTGGATTGATCTCCAGAAGCTTCGCGCTTAGCTCTACAGCTTCCTTGGTGTAACTGCAAACAATTTTTGAAATAATAATAATAATAATAAATTAGAGAGAAAATTGAGTAAATTAAAAAGTAAGGAAAAATTAGAATACATTTTTTGGTGGTGATTGGAGAGGAGTTGAGATTGTAGAGAGCGTAGCTTCTCAGCTTTGGCTGCCGAAACAACTTCGTCTTCTGGTTTCGGAGCTTTGCGAGGACGGCCGTGTATTTTCTCACCCGATAAGCTAACCAATGAGGGATTTCAGCGGAAGCAGAGACGACTCAGAAAGAATTGAGATATTTGGAAGAGACTCGGCCGCCATGTCGTGTTGTCAGTTAAAAGTTCATCTTAGTTGTCGTTTTAAGATAAGAGTAAATAAAACATTCGCATAACAACGACTTGTCGTTTTTCCATTTCCCTCAACCTAAAAAACAGACTGTAAACACAACAAAGAGTGTATCATTTCACTTTGACGAGGGCCACTCCACCACCTGACTTCTGGCCCATAATATCAGGCTTATCCGGTCCAAAAGAGGCTTACCGTTGGTCTTCATCTGGAAAATTTCTAGGAAACTCATGCCCAACTATCATTTCAACCTAAATGCAAAGAAAAATTCGGACTCCTGATGCTCTCCCAATTTCTAGTTTTCTACTCCAACAAAGGAACTCAAAAATCGTGTTTCAATTTAGAGTTTGAGCTCTTTCGAGTGTGTTTTTGGATTTTCTTTTCCCCTGTATATTCCTTTTCCTCTCAATTTCTGTAAATTCATCATTTTGCATTGGTTTATTTGTTTAATTTGTGGGTTTTTCTTTATTTTCTCTGATGAAGTTTGGAACTTTTCTTCTTTATAAAAATATATTTAAAGCAAAATTAACCCACAAATGGAGGACTCGGAAAAAAAAATATTTAAAATTAAAATTATACCTTGAAAAATATTAAAATTATATGTGTTATTAAGATTAAAGATTATTGCCAAAATTTTATTTTATTTTTTTAAAAATAAAAAAATTTCCTCGTAAAAAGAAGAGATGTAAACTATAAATTTACTTACATTGTAAAAAAAAATTAAAAAATGCTGAGTTGTTTATATATATCAGCAGTTTATTAATTTTTTGAATGAAAAATAATTCAAAGTATTTTTATATAATTATTAAGTGAAATGAGATGATATTTAAGTAATGTTTTGAAATTTAATATCATATTATGTGTGGACTTAAAATTAAAAGATTATTGATAAAGTGTGATTTGAGTATAAAAATATATTTATATTTTATAATAAAATTTCATAATTGTTTCATAAAAATATATATATATTAAGAGGAGAAATTATAAATTATGAAATAAAATTAATCTTATTATTCATATAATGGATACAATGATTTCAAAAAAAAGTTGGAGGATCATGTTTGGAACTCCATTGTCTTGCAAAGAATTGTTGTAATGAATGCTGCCCACTAGACTGGGACTGGGTGAGTCACTCTCCTCCGGAGTTGACACGTATTTTGTATAGGGAGGTTCAAAAAAAGTACAGCTGTCTTTATCTTTTGTTTCTGTACAATGAGAGCAACAGTAATTCACATAGGAAAAAAAACCCTATTTAAAAAAGCAGTTGAAGCTTACAGAAATTGTTTGATCTTGTGATTCAACAAGGAGTATTGATTTCGACCTTTTGAATCCCCCACACAAAAAAGTGGTCGGTCCCTACTTTATGAAGCAAATCGGTTCCAACAGCAGCTTATTTTCCTAGGCCCACAGGCATAACTTAGCATACTGTGGATCTAATTCACCTTCATATGTCTAGAAATTTTTTTAGATTCCTAGGCTTGTTCTTCCAGAATTAAGACTTTTATTGCAAGAACTGTGCAATTCATCCTATTAATTAATGGTAGTGAGAGTACCAGGAGCAATTAAAGGATGTAGTGGATGTTTTAGCATTAAAAATTTTACAGAGGCGTGATAATTAGAATACGGTGGTTAAGGTATATTATTAGTGTAAATGAAGGTTATCTTGCACCCTTCCCTCCTGGCTCCCACTAATTACTGGAAAATCTTTATAAATTAATATCTCTATAAAATATCATTGAGATTTATAAATTTTTTGAATTAAAAAATATATAAATTAATAATTTATTAATTTAAAAAAAATTATAATTCAATAAATATATATCCAATCAATTAAAAATTATTATGTTTTATCAATTTTATAATTAATTCAATAAGAATTAAATTAATTAAATAAATAAAGTGATTAATTAAATATAAATTAATTGAAATAAAAAAATAAGTGATCAATTGAATATAAAATAATTGAAATAAAATAAAAAAAATATGTGATTAATTAAATATAATTAAATGGTTTAAAAAAAAATATGTGATGAATTGAATATAAATTAAATGAAGAGAAAAAATACAATTATAATTAATTAGATTTAAAATAATCTTGAGAGTTATTCTTAATAAAATATATATCGTAATATATTATATGTATAATATTATTAATTTATTAATTTATAATATAAAAAAGACCATATAATTATATATATTTTTAAAAAAATATTATTTTATTAATTTATCGAAATTATTAATTTAAACTATTAGCTCAAGTTAGTATAAAAAAAAAATTATTACATAATAGAAATTATTAATTTATCAAATATTTGCCTGCTCCAACAAAGAACTCATGCGATGAAAGGAACTAGAATTAGAGGGGGACAAGACCTAATTCTAGTTCCTTATGTTTCAACCCAGTTTTCTGGCATCTCTGCCCTAGAAAATGTTTCTTTTCTTTGAGAATAATTACTGAAAATATTTTTACAGAAGAGTGGTTAGAAGTATAGTAATCAACCATTCATTAACTTTACGTATAAGATTCCAGTGCATGCATGTTAAATTGTCATTAAAAATTTCAAAACCAAGGAGCTGCACATTTAACTTGCTTTGCTTTTTAAGAACTAGTCATTTTTGTTCCTGTTCCCACCACAAAAAATCCTAGACACTTTGACTACTTTCTAAATTTTTCACTTGAACAAAAACTCCTTCGGTATCTAATGCCAGAACCTAGTGCAGAACCCGTAATGAGGAACTGTTTTTCTCTCACAGCAAATTTTATCCGAGAAAGAATGAATGAGCTGCCCAGCCAAGCTTAGCGGATCATCAATGAAAGTATCGACGAAAGCGTTAACCACCCTTCTCTCTTGCATTGTTGCTTTCAGGCTGAACCAAGTGAGAAATTTTACTCTAAAATCTTCTTCTATGTGCCCTTCCCGCTCTAACCATTTGATTACTCCTACTGAATATTCATAGGCACTCTCCTCTCTTTGTTTTTTGCCACCCAAACCTGACACTTCTTGAATTGCACTGGATTTACAAGGTGTACAAGGAGAAAGTGGTCCACGGCTTACACATGAAACAACTTCCAGAGATGGAGGCAGCGAGCATAACCCTTCATTCTTGTGCTTGTTGATGTACTTTACTGATTGTGATTTTCTTGTTGAGTACTCCCCTACTAATTTGATGTTTCTGGAGTTGGATGATTTCACCTGAGATTGAATTTGAGTAATTACAGTATTTTCTTCCTCTCCATATTCACCTAAAGTAGTAGCAGTTTGTCCATTTGATGAAGACGTGATCCATTTAGCTTCTGAAACACTCAGAATCCCTGTGCTGCCAAAGAAAGAAGCCTTGCAGAAATATTCAGTAGAGGCAGTTAAATCGGTTATCTTGAATCTTTTCTCTGGCTTCAGTATAATGAAAGTCGGTTTGTGTGGATAATCCTTCACTACAGACTCACGATGCCACAGCATGCAACCTAAGAAGTTATCAGACAGATCGTCCACATATTCAAGCACAATGACTACTGAAGTAGAGGAGGATTCTTCAAACTGAATCTGACAAGCTGAAGAAATAAGTTTAACAGGCAACATTACAGAAAGTCAGATTTTCATTTCAAAATTGATCTGCCCATGTTATCATTTAGTGACCAGCAGTAAACTTAATTTCATTCCTGCACAGATTGAAAACTGCAATGCTGAGAGGAAAGGAACTTACATGTTGGCTTTGTTTTTTCCATATGATCAATGAAACGGTCAGAAAACATTGAATCAAAAGCTTGCATTGCAGACGCACACAACTTCTGGACTTCAGCACCACAGGAGAGTCTGTTAACGATCCCCCGCGCCATCTTTGCATACACCAGATCAAGAGGTCCCAACTCATTCTTCAGAAGTTGTAAGGCAGATTCCAAGCTCTTCTGCATTTCCTTGTATTGCTCAGTCCCTGTGAGAATCTTATAACCCAAAAGGACTCTTAGACACAATACATCAACTCTTCTGGCCTCTTGGGCAATCAACAATTGTTTCCTCCACATTCTGTAAACACCAGGCATTCAAATTAGCCAATTTATATCTCGTGGTAACAAGTTAATAGTTTTGTTGTGAAAACCAAAGGCAATAGTGAGTCGCCAGCTTCATTTTGTACCAAATGCAACCGTGGTTAGAATCAGTTTAAGAGTGGGCTAATCACTTTAACAAAATTTTTATAAATAAACCAGTTACTTTTTAGATATCTTAATTTGATCTTTCATGTCATTTTACTAGAATGTGGCACTTGGAAAACACAGAAATATGATTCAGAACATTCTCGACTCGCTAGGATTTACACCTCAATTTCTCATCCCAGACTTAGCCAACTTTAAGTTTGTTTCTACTCAGCACCAAAACTACATAATTGAAGAATGAACTCTAATTCTCTAGATATGTGAGCAAGTACACATTATTTATGCAGCTAAATAAGCAGTTGATGTATCAAGGATGTTTAGGAGGGAAGAGGAGAATATAAAAAGCAGCCGTTACCTCATTAGTCCATTAATTTTTCCACAAGAAACACAGTAGAAATTGCCATCCAACTTTGTACGACAACCAGCCTTCATCATTCCAGTTCTTTCGTCTTTCAAAGCACATATCAAATGGCATGTAAGTTCACATGAGTTTTCACCAGGAGAATCAGAACCACAGGTTAACCATAGACTAGGATCCTTGTTATCATCAAAATAGTGACAGATACAGCAGGAACATCTCTTGCAAAAAGCATCATTTGGAGACAAAGTAGCTCTGCATGCAACATTCTGACAGATACGGGGTTTAACTTCTTCTTCCTGAGAAACAAGATTTAGTTCGGTTGATAGTTGAAGCTGGGATTCTTTCTGCCTTTGCCTTTTAAAACCAGACTGAGTTTGGGCAGGAGACAATGCAACAATATCATTTGTATTACCCTTCTTGGACTTCTGTGAAACCAACTTCAGAAGGTGCTCTATCATCCGAAGTTTAGTATACCCAGAGTATTTTCTTTCTTTACCCATCTCGGCACATATAATTTCAAGAAGCTCTCTGCGGGTGAATGAACTAAGAATCTCTGGAGCATCTTTTGACCACTGGGCAATCTCTCGAACGAGTTCTCTTTTCTCTGCCATGCTTAGTCGACTGCACTGTGCAGGGTCAAGCACAAAGCCTAAATGACGGGAAGCAAATAAATAAATATAAAGTTGAACTTCTCCCAAAGCAAAAGCATATAAAATCAACAATCAATATTGCTCATCCATCGACAATGGAAGATGGTGCCAGTACTCAGCAGTTTGTCCAGCCTATGACATTCAATTAAACTAGCACAAAAAGACTGATAGCAACAATAGATATTCACATGCAGAACTCCAGAACTCCTGCAAACAAGTTAAAGATGACCATTGAACCTCACCATAATTTCTCACTTTGCAAATAAAAATGGTTGGTCATATCATGCCATATTGTCAAAACTCTATGATTATCATTGTCATCATTATAGTCCAAATTTAAACTCGCTATCACATCCATGACAGCTAACTGGCTCCACAAGAAATGACATCTATCCTTTGAAATATCTTGATGCCAAAAACTCTGCTTCACTATTCATAGAATTGTCCCACAAATGAATTGGCATAAACTAGTCATGTGAAACTCATGCCAAGGGCTTACCCCTTGCATTGGGGAGAGGCAAAGGAATCAATGCTCAAAATCTCTAAGCAGCGTCTCCAATTCTCATGAAAAAAAAAATAACCTTTGAATGTAAAGAAAGAAGATTTTTCTCACTAGTATCAATATTTCATTTCATATGAACTATGTACTTAGCCAAATATACCCCAGTAAGTAAATACCTAAAAACAGAACAGAACACATCTCTGGGCGTTAAAACAAAGGTTATATAGAAGAACAAACCAACCGTAGTTGGCTCATAAATGCTGGCATTGATGTGTCTAGCAGAAGCAATGCCCTCATCGATAACATTCAAACATAGATAGATATACAAAAGAGAGACTAAATCAACCCACAATTTTTAGTTTTTTACACAAATTACATTGTATTATATAGCAGTTTAAGAGAAAAACCAGAAGATTTCAAGTAATACCCAACATACATTATCAAGAAACAAACAACAATATATATGCCTAACAAAGAAAAACAATAATGGGAGCTAGAAAAAGAAGCAAAACCCAGATGGGGAAAGGCATAATAAGACATGCATTGTCAAAAAGAACACTTAAAGTGAGATAAAACTGTCTCCATTAATTGTAAAAGTGTAAACCCAACCCAGAAAAACCAAAAATAAAAAAATAAAGGCTAACCACCAAAACCAAAAAATAAAGAAAGAAACAAAATTTAGGAACCAACCTGAGAACCCTTCTGTTGATGCCATGTCTAATGCCCTTTTCTTCTCTGGTTTACTATAACAACAACAAAAAGAGAGAGAAAACAGAAGCAGTTAACAAGTAAAAGTCTATATAACAAAGTAGAGAAATTCAAGAGAGAAATAAAGAAAGAAGATTTAGAGAAAAAATTGAAAAACAACAAAGGAAAAAAAGAAATATAATGGGCACAATGTGAAGATTTGGAAATGAATATTCAATATATTTATACGACTCTGATTCGATTCAGAAGGGCGCAGTAGCTGCAACAGAGCGTGCGAGGGAGGGATTCTTGATTTCCTTTCCTTTCCTTTCCTTTCCTTTCCTTTTTTTTTTTTATTTTTTTTCTGTCTCTTCTCTCTCTTTTGCCCACGCGCATGGCGCTTCTCTTGTGTGTGAGAGACGTGACCCAAGTGGGGTCCATTTTTTTATTATTTTTTAGATATCTAACAACTAGTTACTGAGATTTATCTTAATTAATGAAAACGTGATTATATTTTAAAAAATTATTCATATATCTAGGTGTAAATTAACTATAATTGTATATTATTTTTAGAAATATATACACCATTGGTTTTCTTTGTATCTCATCATCAATCTCGCTGCGGATCGAAATGAATTAAATAAAGTTAAATATGCTTATTAATATATTTTTTATTTTTTAAATATATATATATATATATATATATATATTTTCAAATATTCATATAATATAATTTATATTTCACATAAAAAAATAACTTTAAATTAAAAAATATATAAATTATATATAAATAAAATATTAAAAAATAAAAATATATATAATGGAGGGAGTTCGAGACAGATATTATATTACATGAACTCGATCCAAACTCGTCATGAATATAAAATAAAAAATTTATCCAGTCTCATTTATAAAACGAATCAAATATTATTCATTCTGTTTGAATCGGGCCGAATCGAAAAGCTAAAATTATCATCCCTAATGTCCAATGTTGAAAAAAAAAAAGAAAAAACTATTTACTCTTTCCTTCTTTTTTTTTTACATTTTAGTTAAAAAATAAATATATATATGTTTTAATATCTAAAATGTCCTCTCCCTCCACCGTTTTCTTTCTCTATCTCACTAAAAACCCACCACAAACTGGCTATGTTGTTGCGCAAATTGCTCATTTCGAGGTTTGAGGAGGCATGCTCCATGCTCAAGAAAATGGAATCCAGAGGATGTAATCCTAATTTTCTTGTGTACAGTACCCTTAGCAATTTGCAGAATGCTGGAAAGTTTTATGAAGCTCATGAAGTAATAAAACAGATGAAAGAGAACGGGAAAATACCCGATTCAGATCTCAACTTTGGTTAAAAGTTTAATTTGAATCACTTAGAAAAAATTAGTTCAATTTTTTTTTTTTAAACTCGATTTTGGATCTAATTAATGACATTGACCGATAATTTAAATTGTGGGGTTCATTTATATTTTTTAATTAATAAAAATATTAAATTAATAAAATCATTTTTCAACTAAAAAAAATATTAAAATTAAAATCATATTTTATTATTTTTTTCTATAAAATAATTAAATATATTAAATTTTTCAAACATTTTAAAAATATACTAATCTCTCCTGATAAATATTATAATATATTATAAGATCCTTTCGTCAAATTTTACTATTAAAAAATCTTAAAATGATTAAAAAGAGTAGTAAAAAGATAAAAATATCATTACTTTTTATTTTTAATTAATTATATTTTATTTTTACTTTAAAAAATATTTTTTAAGGTTAAAAAATATGTTTTCAGATTTTTTTAACAAATTTGAAAATAAAAAATAACAAATAACAAATATTTTTTAAAAATATATTTTTACTTTTTATTTTTAAATTTATCCAAAATATGAAAATAAATTTTTTATTTGTATTAAAAATTTAAGAAGAAATAATTTAATTTCTTCTTAAATTATTTTTTAAAATAAAAAATAAAAATAAAAATATTTTTTAAAAAATATATTTTTTTATTTTTTATTTTTAAATTTGTCAAAAAATATGAAAATAAATTTTTTAATCCTAAAAAATATTTTTTAAAATAAAAAAAAAAAGAATACAACTAATTAAAAAAAAAATAAGGGTATTTCTGTTTTTTTACTGTTCTTTTTGATCATTTTAAAATTGACTAATGATAAAGTTAAACGGTGTATTAATATAACAGGATATTCGTCAAGAAAAAATTAATATATTTTTAAAATGTTATGAAAAACTTAATATATTAAGTCATTATACTAAGAAAAATAATAATTAGCCCTTAATAAACTATTAATATTATATATATAATAAATTATGATATGTACTTTATTAAAATATAATTTTAAAGTTTATTTAAAATTTAAAAAAATTATATTCACTTATTTTTTTATTTCATTTAATTTGTATTCAATTTATCACATTTTTTTTTAATTTATTTAGTTCTTATTCAATTAACCATATATTTTTTTATTTTAATTAATTAATATTTAATTAATTATATTTTTTATTTATTTCAATAAATTTAAATTCAATTAATCACATAATTTTTATTGAATTTATTTAAATCATATTGAATTAATTATATTATTTATTAAAATATAATAAGTTTTTAGTTGATAAAATATATATTTATTAAATTGTGAATATTTTTTTAAAATTAATAAATTATTAATTTATTAATTATAAAATTTATAAATTTTAATGATTTTAAATTATAGAGATTTACATGGAGACTGCCTACCATGAGAATGTTATACTGTAACTTTATTAGTATAATACTCATCAAGGTGGCTCAGGTAGTCAGGTTGACAACTTGTAGCTGCTCGCTTTAATTGATGACACGGGAAGTTGAAAGGGTAAACAATGCAAGTCTTCTTAACCTTGTCAATTTTTTTAGAGTAAAAAAATTTATTATATTGTGTTAGTGAAATTAATATTTAAATTTTTATTTTTAAAAAATAAATATTTAATTTTTAATATTTAATTTCGTCATATAAATTATTTATTTAATAATTTTTTTTAAATTTTCTTTTAAAAAAATTAAAAAATAAAATAAAATAATTTTTTTCCCAAAATACTCTTATTTTCAACCTCTATATTTTTTTTCTCCATTTTCTTTTTTATTTTCTTTCATTTTTTTCATTATTCTTCACTTTTTTCTATTTTTCTTCTTTTATTTTTTATTTTCTATATTGTTTTCTTTCTCTTTCTACTGTTGGTATTGTTTTATTTATTTTTTAGTTGCTTTATTTTTTTTATTTTTTGATATTGATGTTTGAAGATTTAAATTTTTGAAATTTTTTTTAATAAATAAATATTTATGTGTGGATATTATGATTGGTGAAATTGTGTGAATAATAAGGATTTGATGATGATAAAAAGTAAAGAAACGTGGAGAATAGTTAATAAAATGGAATAGAAAAAAAATTGATGGAAAATAAAGAATATTTTCGTCTTTTTCATACTATTTCATAAAAAATTTAATAAAATAATCAGTTTGTATGATTATATTAAATTATCTTATTAAAAATAATATTTTAATTAAAAGATAAATATTATTATTTATTATTAATAATTGTTAAACATACTAACAATAATAATTACGTATGTTTGATTTAATTTTATCAAAAAATTTATTTCATTTATAAATGAATTTTAAATAATAAATATAAAATTCATTTTAAATGAAATAAATATTATATTTGATATAATTTTATAATTTATTTTAATATTTCACTTTGTCAAAAATATTTTTATAAGTGTAATATTTATTTACTTATTTTATTTTAAAATATTTTATATTACATTAATGAAAATATAATTATTTAAAACTTAATTTAATATTTATCAATAATACTCTTTTATAATTTTAAAATTAGTTTTATACACTTTATAGTATAATGACATTCAGTAAATTAAAAAAAAGAAGGTTAATTATTATTTTTCTCTTATAAAATGACCCAATATATTAAATCATTTTTTACTATTCAAAAATATATTAACTCTTCTTAACGAATGTCACAATATACTACTAGACATTTACGTCCAATTTTATCATTAGTCAACCCTAAAATAATCAAAGGACAGTAAAAAAATATAAATACCCTTACTTTTTTATTTTTTAATTAATTATATTCTATTTTTATTTTTTTAAAAAAAAATTTAGGGTTAAAAAATACATTTTCATATTTTTTGATAAATTTAAAAATAAAAATATTTTATTTTATTTTAAAAAATAAAAAATATTTTTACTTTTTATTTTCAAAATTTTCAAAAATATGAAAATAAATTTTTTATTTGTTTTAAAAAATTTAAGAATAAATAATTTAATTTCTTCTTAAATTATTTTTTAAAATAAAGAGTGAAGATATTTTTATTTTTTTTATTGTCATTATGGATTATTTTAGGTTCGACTAACGTAAAATTAAATGAAAATAGTATTAATATAACGGGTCATTCATCAGGAAAGAGTTAATATATTCTTAAAAGGTTAAGAGATTTAATGTATTAGATATTTTATATGAGGAAAATAATAATTTATTAAAAGAAAAAAAAAAACTAGCATTGATTTTAATAATAACGGAAGATTACTTAATTAGGGTTGAAAAAAAAAAGATAAAAAGAGGTGCAGTGACTATTATACATATAATAGTGTGACAATGTGAGTATATACAGTATTATTGTTAATAAAAATACAATGTCAAAAATATTAATTATAATTAATTAATTAAGAAGACTTTTTATTGATGGAAGAGAGTAAAATATTAAAATTAATAAAAATATTTTAGTTTTTTTAAATTTATTGGTTTAAAATTGTAAAATTTATTTGAAAATACCACTTATTTTACTATGATTTAGTTTATTTATTTTCAATTCCGCAAATTTAATTATTTAAAATTTTAAATGGATTTAAATTTAAAATAAACATAAATTTATAAATTTATAAATAAATTTCATAAAATATTATAGAATTTATTTATACCAAATAAGGATTTAATAATAATTTTACTAAATACTTAATAATAATTAATTATCAGCTAATAATTACCAACTATCAAAATTACAACTAACAATTGATAAAAATAATTAAATCAAACAAAACTTAATTTAGTTAAAAACTAATAAGTTATGTGTCTGTGACTATGATTAAAAAATAAAAAATAAAAAAATAAAAGTCATATAAATCACCACTTTACACTAGGCAAGGAAATTTAGAGAGTTAATTATTTTTTTTTTTTATAAAATAATTAAATATATTAAATTTTTTTTGATATTTCATAAATATATTAACTCATTTATATCGAATATCTCATTATACTATTATTATTTTCGTTTAATTTTATGAGTAGTTAATCATAAAATGGTTAAAAAATACAATAAAAAGATAAAAATAACTTTATCGTTTATTTTTAATTAATTACATTCTATTTCTTGCTTTAAAGAATATTTTTTAAGGTTAAAAATTTATTTTTATATTTTTTGATAATTTTAAAAATAAAAAATAAACAAAAATATTTTAGTGTAAACAAAAATAAACAAAAATTGAATGGGTCATTTTATATAATGGAAGAGTCTAATATAATATATTGTAATATTTATTCGGAAGAGTTAGTGTATTTTTAAAAAATTTGAAATCACTTAATTTATTAGGTTATTTTATATATAAAAAAAAAGTAATTAATCCATATTTATAAATAAAAATTGTATGGTATTCTCAGTGAAAGAAAGAGAAGGAGTGAAAAGGGGATGAGAATTTAGTGGGTAGAGGGCACAAGATGTGACTCAGTAACTCCATAAGGGGAGAAATTGTGCATTAATTTTTAATAAAAAATTAACATTTGAGGCCATGCAAAAACTTCAACAAGGTATTGTTGTTATCTTAATTAAAGTATATAAATTAAATGATATTGTTGTTATCTCAATTAAAGCACATAAATTTTTAATTTAGAAATTAAAATTTAAAAATATTTGCATATATTAATAATAAATTAAAAAAAGTAAAATTTACATAAAAAAAAAAAAGTCTTTCCTATAATAATAATCAAATTCCAATTGAATTGGACTAGACACGAAGTAAAACTCAAATTATTTTGATTAAATTTATTTTAAATTTAATTTAAACTTTAACTGAATTCACTATTTATTTTTAAAAATAATGTAGAAACTCGAATTTTATAATAATGGAATTTTACTTTATAATTTTATATTTAAAAAATGTAATTTTCATGATCAAATTAAATAAAAAATATACCATTTAGTAAAAAATTTAAATTAATTAAAACTTGATTTATGATAAAATTATAAAAATATATATCATAATTTTTTAAAATTTTGATATTATTAATATTAGTTATTACTAAATAAATAAAAATATTAAGAAAACAAAATAAAATAATTTATTATTTATGTACACGATATTTAAAATAATTATTATATAGTAATTCAATTTAATTTTGTTGATTAAATTGAATTGGATTTTTTGAAATGATGTAATATGTTATTTCCATTTGTATTTGGAATTATATAAATAAGAAAAGATAAATAAGTCTCTCAATATTTTAAGGAAAATTACATAAATATATAATTTTTTTTTTTATAGTTTTTTTTCTTTCACTTTTATCATTTTTTGATATATATTTAATATATATTTTTTATATACCATATTTTTTAAAAAATATTTTTAAATATGTAATATTTTTGAAAAAATATTTTTATAATAGTAAAAATAACTTTTTTTTTATATATTTTTGTGAAAATTCCAGTGATGGGATCACAGGCACATAATAAACCACAAAATAAGCCCAAATCAAGGTGGCTATTGGGCTTTGCCTCTGAATATTGAAAGACATAAATGAGACTAAATACATCTTTCTAATAAGCATAGTATAATTTGTTAATAATTACTATTATTTTTAGATGAATTAGTTTACTAATTATTATTATGTTTAAATAAATTACTATTTACTTCTTAAAATTTAATTTAATTATCAATTTTATTTTTTCATAAATTTATTATATTTATTTTTTATAACAAATTAGTCATTTCGTCTAAAATAATTAATATTTATTATTAAGTGAGTGAAAAAAGATTAAAATCCTTTTAAAATATCAATTAAAATGTATAGTATAATTTTAATTATTTTAAAAAAATTAGGTGAAAATTTCAAAAGGTTTTATATTCAATTTGAGTTTTTAGGGTTTAGGGTCAATCCATTGTAGAGTCCAATTTAGGATATGAACTCTCTGTTTTAGATATTCATTTCTTACTTCTTCATCTCGTGAGTGAGAAGAGTTTAGAAGAGATGAAGTAATCTGAAGTCATCTAATCAGCAGATCTGATGATGGGTACCATTTAGAAGCATGAAATAATTTAATGGGAGTTGCATCTGAATATTCAAAGGGACAAGTCAATCTAGCTTCTCAGTGGTAGGGTTCTTCCAACATTCATAAAAAAAAAAGTGTCTTTAAGAATTTTTCAGTTTGAGGTTTTTGCAATATTTTCAACAATTATATTTCAATAGTGAGAATTAATTATTGTTGATACCTCTTGATTCTGTTGTAAATCTCCCAGTAATGGAGAATTGGCTTATTTTATTATCAATGTAGACAAAATAATTGGACATATAAGTATATATATAAAAAATAAATACAGATATATTTATTTATATTTATAATATTATGCATATGTATATAAAAGAAAAATAAATATATTTTTTGAGATAAATTAAATTAAAATTTCTAAAAATAAAAAAAAAATTGAAATTGAAATCAATTACCTTTTATTATTTTATAAAAATAAAATTATTAAATATATTCCAATTATCATATTAAAAAAAGATTTTACTACAACATTACAAAAAAATTTATGAACAAAGTTTAAAAAAAAGCTAAATTTATAAGAAAAATGAAATAAATTTAATTGGCAGTATTTTTTTATCATTAAAATAATATTCTCTAATTTAATTTAAATTAATTTTTTTTAGGAAATTTAATTTAAATTAAATTAATTGATTATAATTTTGATAAAAATAAATATATAATAATTAAATTAAAAAAAAATTGATTTTTCATTTGAGAAAACCTTAATAAATTTTGTAAAAAAAAAAAAATTGAATCTAAAAGAGATAAAGCATTGTTTAAAGGTATATAAATAAAACTATCCTAAAAATTGACTAATATAATAATGTCATGAAATTTTTTTAGATTATTTAAATTTTATTAATTTTAAATCATATTATATATTTTAATAATATATAGAAGGTAAAAAGAACTAATGCAATATGGAGAAAGTTTTTAGAACTCCTCTTCGTATAAAAAGTAAAGAATATGAATAGGAGAGGTATAATAATATACAAAATAAATTTATATTAGTTATATTTATAAATTATAAAATTTTATGCTGATGGTAAAATTTGATTGAAAATAAAAAATTCATATAATCCATTCTAATTAATTTTGATTTTGAAATCAAGACTAAGGTTTTTTTTTTTAGAAAAATATCAAATTCATTCAAGAATTAAAAAGAGCATCACTTTTAACAAACTAACAATGGAGGATGGAACATCTTTCATCCAAATGTTCTCATCCATACAGTATTTGAGAAAGTATTATTAGCAAGTTTGTGAGCTCCCATATGATGTTTTCTGGAAACAAAATTAAAATTAATTGAAGAAAAAAATGTTTGAATAATGAACAATATTTGAACTATTGAGATCGAACTGAAAACGATCATTCTTGCGTTGTTGAATAACAGAAATCACAGATTTGCTATCAATTTTCTATTTCAAAATTGAGAAATTGCCAACTAAATTGAATTGAGTTGAGTTAATATACAAAATGAATTACTATTTATAAGGGGTTGAATCAATCAACAAGTTGCCAACTTTTATATATATATATATATATATATATATATAAAAGAGATAAATTATTATTTAGTTTTTAAAATTTATTAAAATTAATAAAATAATTTTTATATTTTAAAAATTTTATTATTTAATTCTTATATTTTAATTTTATCAAAAGAATTAATTTTTTCTTTCATTTATTTATAAATTCTGTTAAAAAATTAAAAAAAAAATTAATACATAGAATATCTTCCTTTATTTTATTTAAATTTTGGCATTTTCATAAAAATAAATTTGCATTGCAAATGGGTTTAGATATGGAATGGGCAGTAAGGCCATCGACTTTACCTTCTGCTTCAAATCACCTGGAACTCTTCACTCTTCATAACTACAATTCTCATCTGTTCAACACCAGATTTCCAGTATTAAGGTACTCCTTCCATGCTTTCAGTCTCAACAATAATAATTCGTTCAATATCCTTTGCCATCTCGCCAGTAACTCTGCTAAACTTGGCAAGAAATGGATGGAATATCAAGGGAATCAACCACCGATCTTGGCTACGGCACACTCATGCGCAGCTGGTTCCCAAATCTCACCTCTGCTCCAAGCCTACACTCCTCTTAATCCACGACTTTTGGTACCTCAGAGTCCACAAAAAGTTTTTTATTTAATTTATTCTGGACCTATTAAAGGATTTATGGAGAGGAGATGATCGATGTATTTTATTGGATATTTGATGATGCTCAGTGGAGAAGTATTGTATTGATGGAGGACAGGGAAGATGGAGTGAAGCCATTTTCTCAATTCTCAAAGGTTACGTTGAAGGGGATCGATGGATGTATTTGGGATTTTGGATAAGAAGATAGATTTTTGGGAGAGCACAAATACGATGTCATTTTTTTTAACCAATATCACCACATTATAATTAATTTTTTATCATTTCAATTTTTTTATTATCCAATTTATTTAATTGATTTATTTAAGTTTTGTTTTTTTGTTTGGGTGGATAATCTATTTTATACTTGTTTATTGAATCTGGGCTTTTTTTTCTTGTTTTCTTTATTTCAATGGGAAAAAGGGAGAATTTAAGGAAAATTAAGAGGTATTTTAATTTTTTTATAATTTTCTGACGGTAAAATATATTAAAGGACTAAATTTTTTATGCAACCAAATTAGAGATATTAAATAATTATTTTTTTAAAATATATTAATTTTTGTATTAATTTTAATAAATTTAAAAAATTAAATAGTAATTAATCTTTAGGCTCAAACTGGTGGGTGGTTAAATTTTGGAGCCTGTACAAAGCAGAAAGACAGCTAAACAGGGGTTGAGGATTTACACAGCAGCTATTAATTTGTCCTATTTTATTTATTTAAAAATTTTTAAAATTTTTTATAAAATTTTTAAAAAATTATATTTTGATAGTATTTGATTATAATTAATCTATTGATATATTTTTTATACTAAATAAAAATCATTTGGATAGGAAAAAATACATTAGAAATTTTATGTATTATATTTAACGGTATAGATTTAACGCATTTCTAATGATTTTTTTCTGACTAAATGATTTTTGTTTAGCATAAAAAATATATTAATAGATTCATTATATTAAATACTATCAAAATACAATTTTTTAAAAATTTAATAAAAAATTTTAAATAGATAAAATGGAATACATGAGAGACTGTTGTGTATCAACCCGCTAAATTGCTCACTAATTGATATTATTATTAGAAAAAAGGAAAAAAGTTGTCATTAAATATATTTAAAATTTTATTTAATTTAATTATTCGTAATAAATATTAATTAATTAGTGACTGATAGTTAATTATTGTTATTTAATAACTGATTATTATTATTATTTATTAAAATTATTATTAGTTATTAACTGTTAATATGTTTAATGTTTATTAAGAATATATATTAATATTTATTTTTTTATTTAAATATTATTTTTAAAATAATAATTTAACTCAGATTTGGGCTTCAAAAAACTGACTTGTTCTTAAAAACATTCCTATTCTAGAATGGTGGCCTTCCTGTAATAAGGGCATTGTGATATACAACTTTTTTTTTTCATTTTATTATTGAACTAATTTATTGTATTTTTTAATATACAGCTATTTAAAAACGGAAGGAACATTTTTTTTTTTATTCTCCTAAGCAATTAAGTTGACTGATACTTGTAAGTGACAATGTTAAGCAATAATTCATGATAGAAAATGTTATATATTAAAATAATATTTCGAACATGTTATTTAATGTAATAAATTTTATTAAAAATTTCATGTTAAAAGTATATAAAAATATTAATGGATATATAATGAGTAAAGATTAATTATTTATATAATTAATTTTAATTATTTTGTTAATAGTTAACTCAAATTTAATTTAAAAGTCCGATTATTATATAATATTATTTTATTCATATTTATTTTTTTTATTATATTAATTATTTATTAAATAATATAAGATTTTTATAATAACCTCTCATTTATATAATCACTAATGGACAAATCAACTATTTCATGACTTAATTGCCATTGATACTGTTTTAGTGAAAGCAACTTGAGAGTCACCTATTTAGATAGACAAATAAATTAAAACTCTCTCTTGTTAAATTTAAAAAATAAAATAAAATTAATGACCATGTTTATTTAGTTTGATTAATTTAAAAAAGTGGTTATCCTAATTTAAGTACCCAATAAATATAAAAATGGTAATATTTTTAACCACTAACTTTTAAATTTTATAATTAAATGTTGATTTTTGATAAAAATTAAAAATTCTTGAACTTTTAGACTTTAAAGCTAGCTTTTATAAGAATAAAAATATGTTATTAAAATTTTAAATAATTATAAAAACGCATGCTAATAACTAGAAAATATATTGATCTTTATTTATATTTTTAAGTTTTAAATATTTACATGCATTCAAATAATTTATTAAAAATGAATTCAAAATTATAAAATAATATTTTAAATACTAAAATTTCTAATTGTGTATACATAGATACATAAATACACTTGTGTGTTTTTAAAATAAAAGTATAATAATTATAAAATAAATGTTTTTTATTCTAAAATTTCAATTTAGTTATTTAATTATAATTTCATAAAATTTTTTAAAACGTGAAACATTTAAATTATCAAAATATAAAAATAAATTTTATTTTAATAACTATATTTTATTAATAATTTTTCAAAATAGAATTATTAGATGATTTATGATACAATTAGTAACATCATCCTAACAATTAATGCAACCACTAATCGGTGTTGGGTGTTAGTAGTCTTAATCCACATTAGACTTTAATTTCTCTTTGCATCATCTCACCATGCAAAGTTTGCTGTTTCAATGTAAAATGTTTACTTCTTTTTATTGGAAAAATACAAATATTCTTTTCACCTGCAATAAATTCATATAAATCCTATATATAAGATTTTAAATGAATTTCTATTTTATTATTATTCAAAATAAAATTTTAATTTTTCTTTTAATTCAATTATATTTCACTCGGAGATAAACTTTTAAATTTATTTATTTATTTATATTGGACTTTTAACTGTATTAATTTAATTTTCATAATAAATTTCATGATTGTCAAAATCGAACAGAATTGATTAGTTGAATCGAAAAAATAAAATCGAATCAAAGATCGATTCTGTCAATTTTAAAAATTAATTAAAAAATCGATAAATCGACCGGTTAATTATGAACCGATCGAATCGGATCAATTTTTTAATTTGAATAAATTTTTTTTTTAATTTTTATTAAAAATAATAAACATTAAATTATATTTATTTTCATCATATATATATATAATAAATATCAAATTATATATATATATATATATATATATATATATATCATTTTTTTTGTTTAATCGATCGAATTTCTAACCCTCTGTTTTTACCGGTTCTTTAATTAGTCTGATTCTAAAAATATTGATAAATTTACAAATATTAACTAGACTTAATAAAATATTATTTTAACTCGGTTACTTAAAAGGAAGTGTTAATTTCTCAATATTAAATAAATTTTAATATTCGTAAAATTATTATTATTATTCAATTTAAGTATAATATTAGAACTTAAATTTGATATTTTATAGTTTTGAAAATGATATAAATTGAGATTCATTTTAAAATTGAATTTTTATAAAATTTAAAAAATATGATTCCAAAACCTGACTTTTGATCACGAAAAGAATATGAATAAATATCCAGTGTCTATTTTTTGGAGATGTAGTAAATGTGTGTATTATCGCATGCAAAGTATGTCGGTAGTAAATTACCAAACTCGAATTTAAAAAAATTACAAATGTGGGCCATGCAATCAAGATAATTAAAATTCAGTCACTCAATTAAAATTTGATAATTAATAAAGAAGAGAAAACAATATTAATAAAAAATATTTATTTAACATAATAGAGTGACAGTTCATAATATATGTAGGGCACCCGTTACATAATTTACATCCGTTCCTTTTTTTTCTTTTTTTTTTTTCATCAGTTTTTATAGTCCAAATACATTTGTTTTTTTATTTATTTTTTAAATATTAAAATAGAAACTTCAAATTTAGATATATTATTTAGTCGGTATGTGTTACCAATACATATGAGCGTAATTTGTTTTCCTTTAGAAAATAACAATATTATTTCAAATTAGAGTTATTCGTGAGCATGTGTAAATTTTAAAAATATTAAAACAATGTTATTTTTAAATTAAAATCGATGATTTCATCCGCCACTGGCTAAAATTAAAATTTTTTAAATAAAATAGAATGAATTTTCAATGGGTTTCAAAAAAATAAAAAAACTGAAAGGTTTTGAAGAAATTGAAAAATTTCAGACAGTTTAATAAAAGGGAAAAAATGTTTGCACAACATAAATCCAAGAGTAAAATAGTTATATAGGATTAGAATTACTTATGTTGGAATTGGATGTCATTTTTGCAAAAAATATTATATATAATGTTATTTTTATAAATTTTTTCAAAATAAATATCAGTTAAGAATTGAATTTAAACTTATTTTTTAAAATTGTGTTATGATAATTTTTTAAATTATTTTATATAAATCATAATTTAAAAAATTAAAAAAATATGGTTTGGATGTTTGGTAAAATTAGTTTAACCATAATCACACACTAAGAAGAAGAATAAAAATAGAAAAATACTTATCTATATGTGGTGTATACACCCATTCAATAAGAAAATAAGACATAAAGTAAAAAAAAAACATTAATATATTTTCAAATGGTCAAAAAAAAAAAAATAATAATAATTATATTAATTTAAATATTTTATCTATATTTTTATTTTTACTTATATATATATATAATTACCTCTCGGAATGAGTGATATTGGTTCGCTTCAAAATTTTATTATCAAATTAAATTGATTTCTTTAGTTTGATTTTTTTTTTAAATCATAATTATAATCAAACGTTTAATTGAATTCGATTTAAATATTTTTAATTTATTGATTTCAAACTATATATATATATTTTTATAAATTTTTATTATTTTATTATAAATTTAATAAAAAATATTAATAAAGTATTCAAAAATAATTAAATATTATACAACATAAAATTTATATATTACATTAATTAACACATTTAAAATTTATATTTTTTTCAAGAATTAGATTATTTTTTAATTAATTTTTATGAATAATATTTTTTAAATTTTAAATTAATATTAAATTAAAAAAATATATAATTAAACATAAAATAAAATTAAATATATTTAATCGTAATATATATATAATTCAGTTGAATTTGATTTAAAATTAAGAAAAAAAATCTCAAATCACAGACGCTATCAGTTTAGAGTGCTGACACTTGTTACTTGACCAAGTCACAGCAAACAATAAATACTAAGTGGGATTTATCTAACTAAAACCAAGCTAACGGAAGGGAAAGGCCTATATAATTTTCTTTTTTAATATGGGGACCTTGGTCTCCCTCGGTCAGACAATATGACTCACCATTGGAGGCTAGGGTGGTTATGGTAATTTTCTTTTTTTTTTTTAAATATGGGGACCATGGTCCCCTTCGGTTAGACAATGGCTTCACCATTGGGGGCTAAGGTGATCATGGTCCTCAAGTCCATATTTTTATTTTTACTTATATATATATATAATTACCTCTCGGAATGAGTGATATTGGTTCGCTTCAAAAT